>JAKUCV010005205.1:74150-213280 GCA_028386065.3 Turnera subulata
TAGCTTGGGAGTAATAAAGGAGTGCATTGAAGCAGGGGGGAAACGGGGACAAAGCAACAGATGTTTCACAACAATTGATCCAGGAGGAATTGGGAGAATTTTTGTGGCAATCAATTCTAAAGTCATTCGGCTTCAAAAGGTTGATAAGATTCTCTTATTGTTCTGGAGAAAAATGTGGTACCTGGTTGCAACAGAATTGAATTTTGTCATGGAGCAAAAATGCAAGCTGCTTGAATGTTTTGAGGTGGGGTTGCTGGTGATGCAACTAGCTTTTGGGAGCAGTAATTTGCAACATCAAGTTGAACAAGCTTTTGAAGATCAAGCTGATGATTTACTTGTCACCTCTGCAACTGTTTCGAATCAGATCATGCTGCAAACCAGAGATTATATCCATATGAGGGAAGCTGGTGGTGACTTTGGGAAGGACAATTGTTACATGAAGGTACCATTATTGGTAGCATGGGTACAAGATAAGGGTCACCAAATACATTCACAATCTATTGACAAGGCTGAAGTTGAGCAAGAGCTCTTGGTTTTTGCTTTTGATCCTGGGATTCATTAGTCTGGGTATTCACTTTCCAATGCCTCTTGGGAGTGGTCCAATGAGATCACCTCTAAATTTCCCAAGTTTGAATATTAGTGCTGTTGCGTTGAGTTAGTATTACATGTTGCTGTGATGGCTTAGTTCTGTGAAAGTACAGTGTTAATCGTTTCTGTGTTAGCATATGGATTTGTCATTGTATTAGGTGTTCTTATCTGTAATACTTTCTTTGGTACTGATTAGTTGATTCTTTGGGAGGGGAGTATTGATACGATGCCGTTGGCTCGTATCATACATTGTAAGTAAACGACTGGTCTTTTAGTGCTAGTATAGAGTATAAATACTCTATCCACAACTCTTGTAACAGGATTGATCAATTGGAATCGTATTGTTTTCGTTTCTTTCTTCTTCTTTTCTTTATTTTCTTGTTCTTTCTCTTCTTCATTGTTCTCTGTTATGATTCTATCGTAACACTTTAACTACATTCAGTAGATAATAAAAACAATAAGAAAGTGTAATAAAAAGAGAAAAGAAGAGAAAAACTAACTTTTCCAGATAGCACATCCACAGAGACTATATGCGAGATGGTATCTTCCGCAAATATCACGGGAGCGTATTCCTCATGGATCGGGCATGGCTCAAGCGCATCCATACTCTTTATAGTCCAGCCGTGTTGTCTCTCAAACTTTTCCCTTTCAGAGTGGAGCAGCCTCACCGCATATGCCACACCACTTATTGGAGATCGATGGAAAGCAGTTTTTTCCATATATGTGGCAAATGTTTTCTGCAAGTTCACACTCCCAATTATTAACATGTATGTGTCTACTTGCATTGGAACCAAACTATGTGGAGACAGAGCTCCAATTTGTTTGGAAAATTTCCCGGATCAAAGCTAATTATACAACATCTCTAAAGCAAATCACTCGCCCAAAACGTTGTCATGTGAAGTTCTGATTTTGCCCTACTTTGATTTTTTTTTTTTTTAGTTCATCACAAATATACACTTTAATCCTTTTAATTTAGCAATATTTTTGTTTTGGCCATTAACATTGTAAATCAAATTTTTATTTAATTCCATCAAATATTATCATTCATCTTCTTTGTATAATTAAACTCTCATCTATGCAAGAAAAATTATAAAACTTTTACATTAAGATTTCAACTATAATAATAATAATAATAATAATAATAATAATAATAATAATAATAATAATAATAATAATAATAATAATAGCCCCATATCATAGTTCCAAAGCTTTGTTTTTAGATTATTAACAAAAAATTTATAGCTTGAGTTTGGAGGGTGTAAATTTGTACTCCTCACATATGACTACCAATAATGGTGTTTATGAGCAAATACTATTTGTGCTTTGATGTAAAATTTAATTTATTTCTCTCTTGAACTTTGGCTTTATTTGATTTGATAAAATTACTTTACACTAATAATTTCATTACTACTAAATAAGAAAATATAAGTATTTGAAACTTTTATTTTGGATATTCCTTTAGACTACATTACTATTAATTTTTAAAAAATTAAAAATATTTTTATGTGTAAATATTAAACCTTCTTATGGTGAATTAGAAAAGGTCATGTATAATTCCATTGCACTAAAAAAAAAAAGAAAAGGTCATGTATGAGTAAAAAGTGAAAAATAAATAATATCATTTTTTTCTAAAGTAGTTTGGTCTCTCTTTCAAATAGCATTCCGTGGTACCCAAAATCACTATTGTTTTATGGTATTGGCGTGTGTTTTTCCTTTCGTCAAAAAAACGATTTGTTTTAGAAAAAATTAAACACAAAAATTAAATTTCATAAAATGATCTCTATTCCGTATTATTCCCTTTTCGCTTAATGTATTAAATAAGCATTTAGGAAGTAAATTCAAGTGAATTAACCATTTTATCCCTCTAAATTATTAATGCCCCATCTCTCACAAGTCACAATCATCTTTGGGCTGGGAGGTTGAAAATTAGATGGTAAGATTTCATGATTCTGAATTTTTCTTCTACTTTTTTTTCAATGACAATCCTGGCAACTGCTCCATCAGCATGTGTACACATTTTAGACATATATGGCTATTTAGCTACTTTTCTACCTATTCTGATGTCCATGTAATTGTTTTTTAGAGAAAAGAAAGTTGTACTTAAAGTTTAATGCATTGTTTGAAGCAACAACAAGGTGTAGAAAAGATTAGAACCAGCCACTCTTTCACTGCGAGAACATATAATGTGCACCGAGAATAATTATTTACTTAAATTTTATTGTTCGAATTGAGACTGAGATGAGTTTTGTTACGTGTGAATTTGCTTTAAATCCACGATAGATTGATACATAATTCATTGAAATTAATGCATCATGTTATGCTTTATGCTCGTAGAATATAAGACAATTTGTGAGGTATGCTAGCTCATATATTTAATTGCTATGCATGGAGTCTAATCAATAGTAGAATAGAAGGATTGTTGAAAGGAGATCTGTAATTTACCTGATCAATGGCAGAAGGGTTCTTGCCACGCTGATGAATCTTGATTAGAAGCGGCAATGATGTCTTCATGTTGTTCATGCTCACCTTGAACTGGTATTCGATCATCTCGGCTCTCTCATCACACATCCGCGCAAGGGTCTCCTTCTCGTTCTGGACTGCTTGAAATCTCATGTAATAGCAAAACCATAAGGAGGCCGTGACCCAACAACTGAGCAGTAGCTTCCTCATATCAAATCTGTAAAAATTAATGTTATATTTGCATCTCATCAGTCTAATTGTGAGAAACTTTCAGACCCAAAAATATATGTCAATAAACAATAATGAATGGATGATAGTGGGATCCCATTTTATTTAAGGAACTATTATCGACCTAGCTAGAAGTTGACACAATATAATTATATTAAGAAGTAAAGTATTACAGCCAAAAAAGAGAAGTAACAAATTGTATTTTGCTTCCACACCGCTAAATTTGGCCGTTTAGGGTTTTTCCTTAGGAAGCTAACCCTAAGAAAACGTTAACTATTTTTTTAGGAACTTCACAGGACCTTTTTAGAAGTTTTGAGTAAATTTATTCGTAATGATGATTTTAGGACTTTTTTTCCACAACTATTGTTTTTTCTGAAAAAAAAAAGCTTAAAAATTTCATTATTCAAATAAAACCTTTTAAAAAATCACCCGGATTTTCTCAAACAATAATTGGTCAAAATTTTTAAAATATATTTTCTCCATTTTATTTTTAATATCATTTCCTCTTATTTCACCTCGGTGACGGAAGTTGAGGCGGCCAAGAGAGTCCGTGTCCTCAACCGAGCTAAACAACCTGATCTCCGCCACCGAAGCGCTTGCCGGCCTCCCTGCTCCTCCCAAAAGGATGAATTTTGAGATTTTGATCTGCTTTTGCTCACCAATGTAGCTCAAGTGATTCCAAAGTCGTGGGGCTGAAAGGTCTTGTTGAATGAATCAATCCCAACTTCTTAATGAATGAATAAATCAATTAATACCCTTTTATGATTTAGATTAGTTTTGCTCAATCTTCTTGGTGTATGATGATCATTTATTCTGTTTAATTAGTACCTTTTCCTATTTCTATTTGGTGTTAGAATTGTGAAAGTTAGTTGAAGCTTAATCGTTTAAGCTCATTTCCCATGAGTGATGGCATACTTCATAGATAATTAGAGGAGTAAGTAAACAAATAGCCATTTTGTTTATCTTTGGGCGCCGGTAATGAGGAGAAAGAAAAGCCATCATATCTGTTCTTTGTGTAATTTTATCACTTTGTTATTAAAACTGGAGCTAGCATACAGATTCTATTTCTTTTTGAAAAAGGCTAAGCGTGTGAATAACTAAGGCACTGAAGGATGTTATATTATTTATATGTTGATATACTTCATAAATATATGGCTTATTCTGTCATCTATTGAAGGTCTTGTTGGATACAGAACAAGTTGGGTCAACTGACTTAAGGCAGATTTCAGCAAAAAAGGATTAGTATGCTGTCAGTAAGCATCAAGATTTTAAAATAATTGATGACTTGAACTTTCATTTGCAGGTGCCCTGTGATCAGTGGCAATAAGTGGTCATCCACCAAATAGATGCGAGTTCATGAGTACAAGGTCTAGTGGCTCTCCGGAAAGGTAGTTATCTATATCCAGAATAGATGAGTACCAAGTATTATGCGTCCATGTATTTTTTAGGTGACTACTGGTAGTTGTTTAGGCTTTTATTGAACCATTTTTTTGGTCTAAATGTAGGTAGTTATGGTTGATGAATCATTTTTATTTGTAGACATACAATGAGCTGATTGGGAACTTGCTTGATCCCGTGCAAAGAAACGTTGATGTGAAGACAATTCCTCCTGTAGGGTTTGTTTTGTATTTTGAACTCTAGTTTTTCAACATTTTACTAAAGGCTATAACCTACTATTTAAATTTCTTTTCAGATTAATAGAATCAGCCTTGTGGACCTTGCTGGACTGGACAGACAGTGATTTTAAGCAAGATTACATAAGCCATAATACAAAGTACAAACACTGATATTAAATGCATTAACAAGAAACAATAAATGAATTACACTCACCTCGCCGGAAGATCTCAGAAGACGTCAAGGTCACACCAAACAACTCCGTCCACTGGCGGCTGGACCTGTCATTTCAGGAAGATTTAATTAGCTAGATTGGAGGCTGAAAGTTGTTAAGTACGAATGATCTTTGGAGACGATATCTTTTTTCTATGTTATTCAGTTGTTTTAATATTATGTAGAAGCAAGAAATACAACAGCGGGTGCATGTGCTATAGGCTTGTTATGAGTCAAATGACACAAAGCCCATCACGGTATGGAGAGCTCGAGTATGGAGGTTTTGTTTGACGTGGAGGTTTGATATTTTTTTTCTGCATCATCTAAAAAGTGCAAGCAATACACCAAAGCAGGTCCAATAGATTTTCTTGTGGTCGAAACAGGCAAAAGTGGTTGCAAGTCTATGGGATAGTGTATTACACAAGGGGCTGGTTGATACATGTCTGTGTTTTGCCAAATTAAAACATAAATAAGGTAATAATGTAAGAGTTTATATAATTTTGGCCACTTGCAAAAATATGTTGCATTCTTTACTTATATTTTGTTATTTCTGTTTAATCGAAAGTCTTCCACCACATCTGAAAATAAAAGAAAAAAAAAAAGAATGGTATCCACTTATATTTCTTCTTATATCTAGGTGATACTCCACTAACATGCTTTCTATGCAATTTCGTAATTTCTCTTAAGAGGGAAAGATTAGGGAAATATGGGTTCAACTCATCTAAATTTTATGGTGGGGACTCCCCAAGTTTGATTTATTGTAGACCCCTATTTATGTTAACAAATTATCTTTGATTGTTCGCTTTTTCTATTCTATTTTAGGGTTTATTTATTTCTCCGATTTACTTTATAGATTCCCCATTCATCTCCTAAAATTTATATTATTTTCTTATTTTTTGTGTATTATTTAAGAAATAAATCTGCATATTCAATATATATACTTATATGGTTTAATTATTCCTAATATAACTGAATTCAAGATTAAGTCTACAACAAATCAAACTTGGGGAGTCCCACCATAAAATTTCTCCAGGAAAAAAACTTTGGGGAAAAAAAATGAAAAAGGCAGGGTGAGAAAAAAAAAAAAAAAGAGATATTCTATTCTACATAGCATATGGATGGAGTAATGGAGCTGAGATCGAAACTTCCTGCCAGTTTCCATTTTTTTTTTCTATTTCAGGCTAAAGCAAATAAATTTGCCTTTTCAAATATTTAGGTTTTTTTAACCATTTAAGTATTTATGTTCCTTTTCGACAAACATATTTCCAAGTGAGAGAACCGAGTTTCCTTTTTTCTTTTGATATGAAAAAATAAGGCTGTTTAAAATAGTAACATATGTCACGGGCGCTGAAATAAAAGATAGGAACCAAATAAAGGAAAACTTTAATGGCGTTTCTTTTACACTCCGTTTGGTATCATGGAATTGAATTCAATTCCAAGAATTGAAATCAATTCCTTAGTTTGGTATAATTCTACTTCACTTAAAATAGGAATTGAATTTCATTTTTTATTTTTGGAGCTAATATTTCAAATCCAAGCAAAACTTATCGGATTTGGAATTCAATTCTATTGGATAAGTATTGGTATGTCTAAATGACAAAAATGACCTTGTACTCTTATTTTAATTTTTTTAGCAAAAGGACAACTTAGGTAATTTTAGCAATTCAATTGATAATTTGATTTATACCAAACATTGGAATTGAATTCAATTCCTCATTATTAAAAAATATACCAAACATGAGAATTGATTTCATAATGAATTCAAATTCTAAATTTTTAATGATTTGAAATCAATTCTAATTCTAAATTGATACCAGACGGACTGTTAATTTTTTGGTCCCATGACAGGAAATGGCATGGCACCATTTGCATAAGCTTCTTTGGGGAGTCTAAACTTGGCAAAACTTTACACTTATTTGCATTAAAGTAGCACATGTACATTAAGGAATATCAATTATTAACTGGAATCTCACATCTTCAATCATGTGTACTGCAGGGGTGTTCAACATTTACAATTTAACCATTCAAGATTTGTTGTTAAGATGTGTATGGTGCGCATAGGGGGGGTGAACATTCGGAGATTTGGATTGAAACATTAGAAATTTCAGTATGGAATTTGGAATCTCGAAATTTTAGAAACTCATGTCCATACCAAATTCCATTATCCCGAAATTTCCAAATTTTAGTTTGGTTCGGGATAGTTCGAAATATCTCAAATTTAGAAGTAGTTTCATACTTTGTTATCTATTTGTCCAATCCAACTTCATAATTTTTCTTTCCATACTTAAAATCAAATATGCAAAAGTTAATTTTTGTGGTATAATAATGTATAAAATAATAATAATTAATCCCACAAATAAAAAAATATGAAATTAATGTCCATATTTCCTGAGGTATAAAAACTAATTCGGGATCCCAAATTTTTAAAATCTATGTCCAATCCAAACCCAAATTATAATTAGGGATGGTCCATACCGAATTATTTTGCTTATCTGAACAATTTGGAATTCCAAATTAAACACTAGTTGAAATCGGAATTCAGAATTTTCCGATTGTTGGGGATCGGTGCTACGCGAGAGAAAGGAAGGGAGAGGCTGTGCAGAGACGAGGAAGGAAGTAAAGAAACATGGCATGTGAAATTTTCACGGTTGTCTGTGTGTTTGACACGCAAACTTTGGCGTTCCTTTCATTAGTTACTGACCTCCATAAATAAAGGCAGACCTCAGTGGACACAACATATAACAATACATAAAACTTCCTAGAGAGTGTGAAAGAGGAAAAGGAAATTTTAAAAAACAGAGACATGGAAGTTGTTCAGGTTCTTCACATGAAGGGGGAATGGGAGAGACAAGCTATGCTCCAAACTCAGTTCCCCAGATATATAATCTGAACTATAACATAGTTCAATTTAAAATTGAGCAAATCATAAATTAAACTGGAAGTGCATCTACGTGCAGGAAAAGTTATATCCATGACAAAACCTATTGTAGAGGAAGCCATAACTAATCTTTACACCAGCAACTCCAAGAGGCAGCTAGCCGTTGCAGACCTAGGATGTTCATCAGGGCCAAAAACTTTGCTGCTTGTTTCCTTGCTTGTCAAAGCGGTGGAAAAGCTAGGCAGGAAGCTTGGCCATAAGTCACCCGAATTTCAGGTGTTCTTGAATGATTTTCCAGGGACTGCCTTCAATGCCATCTTCAGGACATTGTAGGGGTTTAAAGAAAAAATGAGAAAACAATTGGGAGATGGGATTAGACCATGTTTTATTGCTGGAGTCCCTGGTTCTTCCTATGATAGGCTTTTTCGAAGGAAGAGCTTGGACTTTGTCCACTCTTCCATAGCGTCTTATGGGCCAAACACATGCCAAAGATGCAGAAATTAAATTACCCAGACCAGAATCAACCGAAATCAAAATTTATGTGACCAAATAATCATACCACGATAAGAAATTAACAAAAATTGAGCAATTAGGAACAAAAAAACAGAAACCAATAACCCAACACAACAACTTTACGCAAATTTAATAAACAAACAAACCAGTACATTCAAATAAGGAGAGAAGGAGGACTCACCTAGGAGCAGGAGCAGTCGGACGTTGCGGAGGAAGAGTGCAAGGACAGCTTCGATGGAGGAGGTAGAGGAGAGGAGGAGAAGAAGAAGAGGGGAGGAGCCGCTGAGGGACTGGGCTGTGCCGCCGAGGAGAGAGCCGAACCACCCGGAGAAAGAGCAGATGGTGTAGATTCACAGTGGATACAGTGACCCTCTGCTACCAGGGAAGAAAAGGAACACAAACAATCAATTTCAAACTAAATTGCCAAAGTGGCCATGAAGGAACACAAGCAATCAATTCTTAAACTAAATTGCCGACAAGAGTGGGCATTAGTCGATGACCTGATATCTTAGCTAACTGGCATTGGTGTAGCATTGAATTATTAACAGCCGCAGAAAAACGAATGTGATTCTAAATTAGAGAGCATGATTACTATGAGAACTATTTTATCAATATCAGTTCACAGACTTAACTATAATTTTCAGATATCCAAACAAAGCCTGGCATGCAGTTTCTTTGTAAAGAAATAAAAATACAAGCAATTCCCATCCATAAACAACCACCATTCCAGAAGCAAAATATAAACCAGCGACACCACAGAATCAAAATCTGGTCTTGGGATATAATTCGAAGACCTAACAACATGAAAGCCGCCACCGAGTTACACAAAATTCAGTTTAATCTGTTAACGAGGTAAAAACCCCAATTTTCTGGTTTTCCCAGCCAACAGAAGGGCCAGAAAGAAACAGAAACATAAAGAGAACAAGAAAAATTCGAAACTTTCACCATTTGATCGAGCAAAACAGATTGAAGCAATGAAAGGGAACTGATAAATTGGCATTACCAATCTAACAAAATAGCAGGCAAGAAGAAAATGGTAGGAGCCAATAAATAAAGTGATAAAAAAAAAAGTTGAGAAGCGGCGAGACCGAGGGAAGACTGGATATTATATATATAAAAGAAGGAAAAAAAAAGAGAGAGAGAGAGAGAGAGCATATTATATAGATTTCACTCACTGTCACTGGGCTATTCAACTCACTGGTGCACAATCCTTTGCTTGTTTTGTTTGTTTATGGCAGAAACAAAATTCAGATCGAACACAATTGAGTGAGTCAAGTGTATTTACACCTACTGCATTGCATACAAAAAAATATAAGGTCACAAATTTGTAAAAGAATAAGCCCCAAATGTAAATGGTATTGTATATATATTGAAACCATATACAGATGTGTGAGAGAGAGAGAATGGGTTAAGATTTACAAAAGTTGGAAATCAGATTTCATGCCCCAGATGCAGAAATGAAATTACCCAGAACCAGAATCAACCGAAATCAAAATTTATGTGACCGAATAATCATATACCACGATCAAATTCCAGTATGAAAGGCTCGGTGCCCACCCAAGGACACAGGTGCTTGAAACCTTGCAGGCCAGAAGAAGGGTTAATTATATAAATATAGAGAGACAAGGTGAGGATAGTTTTGGCCCCCCGGATGCGTGCCAAGGAAGCAGCTACCCCTGGAGTCTCAAGAAGAAAATGCTGGAGATGAAAATACACACAAAATTTGAATGGAGGAGTCTGCAGCTGCCAGCGCTCTCTAGATGAAAATGTTGGCGCCGGGAGTAGCCCGATAACCAGGGAGAAAACATGCGAGGCCCAAGTGAGATCCACACGCGTGGGCTTGGACACCACATGGTAACCCAAAACCTTAAGGCATTAGGTACATGGGTCCTCTCCACTAATATATCATTCACTTGGCCTCTTTTCATCCGATGTAGGACATTTTACTCACACTTGGATACCCAACAATCTCCCCCCTCAAGTGTGAGTTTCTTCCACATCGGGCTTGGGCACACTCCCCCTACAACGGAAGCTTTTCTTGCGACATCTCCAAGGGCCCGCTCTACGATACTAAGCCCGCTCTACGTGGGAGCAGCAGCCACGGGGCAAATTATGTCGCGATTCCATCTCGGTCCCAGCCGAACCATCGGCTCCGCTACCACTTGTTGGCGCCGGGAGTAGCCCGATAACCAGGGAGAAAACATGCGAGGCCCAAGTGAGATCCACACGTGTGGGCTTGGACACCACATGGTAACCCAAGGCCTTAAGGTTTTGGGTTACCATGTGGTGTCCAAGCCCACGCGTGTGGATCTCACTTGGGCCTCGCATGTTTTCTCCCTGGTTATCGGGCTACTCCCGGCGCCAACAAGTGGTAGCGGAGCCGATGGTTCGGCTGGGATCGAGATGAAATCGTGACATGATTTGCCCCGTGGTTGCTGCCCCCACGTGGAGCGGGCTCGAGGCTCCGGATTTAGGCCCAGGTGTGGAGTTGTAAGGCGTGACTCTTGAAGACCTAAGAGTGTTGGCAGGCGCGTGCTCCTAAGAGCGGGCTTAGTATCGTGGAGCGGGCCCTTGGAGATGTCGCAAGAAAAGCTTCCGTTGTAGGGGGAGTATGCCCAAGCCCGATGTGGAAGAAACTCGCACTTGAGGGGGAGATTGTTGGGTATCCAAGTGTGAGTTAAATGTCCCACATCGGATGAAAAGAGGCCAAGTGAATGATATATTAGTGGAGAGGACCCATGTACCCAATGCCTTAAGGTTTTGGGTTACCATGTGGTGTCCAAGCCCACGCGTGTGGATCTCACTTGGGCCTCGCATGTTTTTTCCCTGGTTATCGGGCTACTCCCGGCGCCAACAGAAAATACTCTCTCTGTCCGACATTAAGTGTGTGTGTGTGTGTGCGCTCACTACATTGTGTTATGTATTTATTCTAGG
This sequence comes from Turnera subulata, assembly GCA_028386065.3. Taxonomy (NCBI): domain Eukaryota; kingdom Viridiplantae; phylum Streptophyta; class Magnoliopsida; order Malpighiales; family Passifloraceae; genus Turnera; species Turnera subulata. The sequence goes on from JAKUCV010005205.1 coordinate 85,579, forward strand.
TGATCGGTAGTTTTGGGTTAAGCCATCCATCGGTACATTTTGTACCTGGTTTCCAACCGAACCAACTCTAATAAAACCGAGATCATGCCGAGTCCAAGCATTGGCACATACCATCCCCGAAAGGTGTTTCTAGGCCAATTTTTCGAACCGATATTCGTACGGACTCGGTTGGTACTATGGTATTTTTGGTCTCCCCTTGCCGCAACCTAGTCCCTCCCCACCCACCCACTTCATTGGCTTGCATGTGTTAAGAGCAGAACTGGAAAAAACGCCAAACTAGCCTGTCATGTTTCCTTTTACTTATTTGCTCCCCGTCATGGTAATTCCGTGCCTTCAACATACAAAGCTTTTTTTCTTCTTTGGTTTGGACTCACTAGCAACAAAGTTAAAAGCACATTTGTCTGTGACCCATATTCTGAGCATATTCTAAAAAATAGATGAATTATTTAAATTTAAAACAAAGTTTTAAAAAAATTTTAAATAAATAATAAGGTGGTCCGTGGTCTATCTGTGAGTTGCTAATATTAAAATGATAAACACAATATCATTATACTCTCATTAACTTTTAAGCATAATTCTGTGTTGTTGGCCCAGATTCGTGTCGCTTATGTTTTTTGAGCGATTTCTATCTCGAAAGCCAAGGGTCATCTGGACTTATAAATGTTTCATGCTGATGTTAGCCTACAATTTTTTGCCCGTCAGCGTAATTTCAATATTTGCAAGGGCATGTCCTGTTCATTCTGGGGTGGTGCCATTGAATTCTTTCATCCTTCAGTAAATTGGGATATGTAATGCTCATTGTGTGTCTTCTATAGAGGAGGGAGATTTGCTTTATCATTTTTTAGACCCAACTGAAATTTTGGACATGTAAAAAAAATTTAGTTGTTAATAAATTTTTATAAAATAAAATTTTAAAATGTATTTAAAAATAAATCTATGAACAAGAAATATGAAAATATTTTTTTAATGATCAAGACAATCATAAGAACAACTAGACAAATAACTCTCAAATTTTGATAGAGCAAAAAAAAAATTTGGAGATGTAAAAAAAATTAATTGTTAATAAAGTGTTTGTAAAACCTCCACAAAATTAAAAGACTAAATTATCCTTCATTAATCAAAAGAATAAACTCCCACAAAATAAAAAAAAAAATAAATAAATTATATTATTCTTCAAAATAAAAAAAATAATTAAAAAATAAAAAATATGAATTGCCAATGACAAATAACTGAAAATTCACCATTATTTAAAAAAATTTGGTGATGTAGAAAAAAATAACTTTTAATAAAAAATTTATAAATAATTCATAAATAATAATATTCTTGATATATATTAATGATGAAGAGAATCATAAAAAAGCTAACAAAAAACATTCTAGAAAATTAATAGACTGAACTGAAATTTTGGACATGTAAATTCACAAAATTTGTAAATATATAGTGTATATAATGTCATTCTAAGGAAAAATTTGAAAAGACCATGGAACAATAAATAACACATATGACTTCTCAATAGATGTAAAAGTTACAAAATAGCTAATACAATTAGGAAATACAAAACTGTGATATAGAAATAAAAAAATAATATTAGTGAATTAACATAATTAATAAATAAAATCATGCAATATTTAAAAGATAAAGGAAAAAATAATTAATAAAAAATGATGTATTAAAGATGTAAAAGCAAACTAATTGTGGAGGCTGAGCTAAAAATCAGCATAACTGAGGCCAAAAAAAGCAAATGGGTAAGTGCCCTTTGGTCATAACATATGCACCCACATCTTTTACCTTACAAGGTTAAATTTGGTTTGAGTGCGGTGCCTTATTCTTTAATTTTTGGTGACTCATAATGCTACTTCAAGAAGGAACTTTGTAGGCAAGGTGCCATCCTCTACTGTGGTTGGGGGGTTCAGGTCTCTAGACTAAAAGGAAAAATTGGCAGAGTGGATGTGCATTAATGCCAAAATTAGAAACCACGCCCCAAGTCTAGATTTAGTAGATTAGGCAACTGGTCCTACACTTTGTCTCCAAGCATATAACTTCAAATTACCACCGACTTTGTTAAAGACAAAGTACCAACACCAATTCAATCGCATGGCAAGTTGGGGAGGGAACAACTGATTTTTTATCGGAAGGGACGGATCCATGGACAACGAACATAAAACCAAATTGGCTTGGAGTTGATGTTTAAGTGAGTCACTGTGGTACTTTACCCATGTATTTCATTAAGGTAAACACTATCAATATCAACCATAATGGTAAATGGACCATGGGCTGATTTTGGAATGTCTTTTTAAGGAAGTCACATCTGCGTTATAGGTTTTTTTCTCTCTCTTCCTCTCACATCGGCCCAAGTCTTGTTATCCCTCTCTAGAAAACACCTGCCCGGCTTTACTTGCATGTCCCAAATTTCTTTCTTTCTTTATGTCCTCGGGAACTATTTCTGATCAAGCCACCTTTTTTTTCTATCTTGACCTTTTGCCTACTACTAGCATTAAGCCAAAACCAGTTAGAAGAAAGAAGAAAGAAAAACGACCAGACATTTCTTCAAATTGCTCCGGATTGGATGTTTTAAAACTTGGTCACTTTTAATTTATATCACCTTATGTCTTTCTATAAGATCTCTGATTATCATCTTATAAGAGTCACTCATGGACACAATCAATATTGAACGAAGATCGATCCTCTTCTATTCACTTGAGCTTTTTAATTAGTTTTCAGTTATGAAAAAGATGCTATATATGTCTATGTCTTTGGTTTAACAGTGTTCTATGCAGGGGGCGATTCAAAAATCATTTCAGGGTTTAAGCTAGGATGCTTATTTTTGTCCTTTTAGTTTTTCATTTTTCAATTTTGTGAGATATGCTAAACTCTTAAAACACAAAATGAAGAAATCACTCTTTGTTCAACTTTAAAGTTTTGCTTTGATTGGATCATGTGAATGAGTAAAGGCGAATTGTCTGTCTTATGCAAATTTTCCTAGTTGAAGAACAAAGCAACAATAATTCATCCTGAAAAAGGGGCCAGGACCACTCAGGGGGAACTCAGGGGGATGCGTTTATTGCAGGAATAATGATAAGCAAGAGCCACGCATTTTTATTTTCAAGCAAAAAAGAAATGAAAAGGCTAGTGGGGCAACTATGTTGCCTACAAGCTTGGTTTATATTAAAACTAGACCAGCATTTGTTGATTAAAAAGGTTAATAATCTCCCAATCGTTAATAATCCGACACTATGCTAACTTGATATGTATCTCCCTCTAGTCCAAAATTCAGTTGGAATCACTTGGCATTAATTACGTGTATATTTATATCCTTGAAGCTGAAGCATACGACTATTGCTAAATTGCAAGAATATTTATCAGTTAATTTTAGATTGTTTCACATTGAATTAAGTCTATATATAATCAATTCCCACAAAAAGGCCTAGCTAGCTGGTGGCTGCTTTGCATATGATTTCCAGTTTACTCTTTGTAGAGTGGGTAACTTTATGGTTTTTTAAACCAATATTAATGCCCACCTCAGATATTTTTTTCAACAATCGCTCATTGAAAAAGTATGGTATAAAGATTGAAGTGCGATAAACGCATATTCTTTGAGATTGTAACAAACATATTAATTGAGTTACTAGCAATGCAAGATATATTGTACTATCTTTGGGATTGTAACACACAAATAATTGAGTTCTTCAAACGGAAATTCAAGCAAAAAGCCAAAGCATTTGCACCCAAGCATATATCTCAACTTTAAACCCAAAAGAAGAAGAGAGGATATATAGAGCAGGGCGCATTCACTCCCTCCACTTATTGTCGCAAAGTCACATGCAACCCATATCCCCTATCACACATCACCGCCAAACTCTTTAATTTTGAATTGAGCAAATCTGTAATTATCAAGGATAAGAAAAATGATAAGAGACCATTTTTATGATGAAACCAGTTGCGTACTTATTAAACTATACGAAACTATTGTTTGAGTTCGTCATATTGATCGCTAGACGGACTAATGGTGTGGCAGATGATTAGCTAGTGATTTTGATGTAAATAATTAAGGAAAGTTGAAATAACATTGATATCTGCCCAATTCTAATTTTATTATTGACTTCTTTATTGTTGTAGGTTCTTGTATAACACCATAAATACTAGAATACTTTGTATGTACATGTAATTCTCATTAACTTATTCATTCATAAAAAAGAAAAAAGGCTCCAGGAATGACCTTCTATATTACTAGATGCTTAAAAAAAAGGACTTGTCAATATGCGTCCATATATATATCTATATCTCGCTTTACACGCAGCTTTTGATGCTGCAAACAACTAAAACTAAAGGAATTCCAACGATTTTTTTCATTGATCATATATATTTCCTTTTTTTTTTTCCACCAGATCTCATGCCTCTATTATGTTTAGCTATTACCAAATAAACATATAAAATCACAAAGTTTAGGGGTGGGGGCTGGCCCCTGCTTGCTCCCCAATTGTAAGCAAAGATGAATATATTGTCTATGAAAAGAAGGGCTAGCTTTGTGTAAGGAATGGAAAGTTTTATTTGTAATTAGAAAAAAAAAATTTAAGCAATAGGAAATGATTGGCAAAACCACTAGCTAGAATCACATATAGGGTGCACTAACCGCCACTTTTTCAGAGCACCCATCTCTCTACATGCTATATATTGTCTTCTTACTTCAACAAAACACATACCATACCCTGGTCATATCCTCGGGTAATTTTATCCGGTTGATGTGGACAAATACGATTATTACACGTGGATGTGTAGCCCTCTTTGGATGTGTGGGCCCCCTAAGAATCAAAAATAGTTAATGCTCAGCAAAAGTTAAATTGAGAAATAATATCTGTATTTAAGCATTTTGCATTTTATACCCCATCTATTAAATGTCTGGTTTTATTTTTCACGACGTTTGGCACAATGACCAAAGTTTATTAAAATTTTAAAAATGCAAACACCATTTGTTGTAGGCAAAATATTGTTACATTAATTTTTTTTGTTGTGTTAGTTGACTTTATGGTTTATAATTGATATGTCATAATATTTTGTAGTAAATATCAATTTGATAAATATTTTATTTTCTTTAAAAGAAAGAATTTTCATAAACAATTGAGATATTTTCCCACAATATTTAACTAAGATCAAACAACATTTTACTGCCGTTGTATATTTTTTAATCATAAAAAATTCTCCTACTTTTTATATTGATAAAAAAAGTCTATTAGTTCTTTTATAATCACCAAAAGAATTATATGAATTCTTTTACCTAGCATATTAATACACATTAGGTTTAGTTATACATAGAAAAATTTAATATTTAGGTTAAAGACCTTTACATAATTTTTCTTTGTTACCTCTATATTATAAACTTGTTATAATAAAATAAAAAGTGACAAAATTAAAGGGACAAATAATGGTCCGAGCTTGCAAAATTACTATGAAAAAATTTATAGTACTCCAGTTGTACTAACAAAGTTCTCTTTTGTTATTAGAAAATATGGTGAGCACCATAGAATTTTCCACATATGTCTGTGCATATTTATATGATTATAACTTACACAAAAAGACTCTCATTTTTTGTTTCACCTCTTATACTAACTATGGAAGACTATTTATAATGATACCAGATTTATAATAAGTTAGTTACGCCAGAATTCTTCCAATTGGGCCTCAATTCCCAACGATCACGTTGATAGCCTATAACGACCAAATCGTTGAGTGGTTCAAGAGTTCGAATTCAAATGCGATTTGGAATACCGCCGAATCCTCAATAACAACCCACAAATAGACTATAAAGCTTACCCAATCGGATAATCAGGTATATATCCCATTTGTTGCAACTTCATTACTCCATTCGTACAGCTCCAAGACTCTTACTTAAATTAAGATTCACAATTCCGTCAGAAATATAAATACCCTAAGTCTACCAAGCCTACTTTCTACTTTCTTTGTGGTGAAATGGAAAATTTATCATTTCTAATATTATCAATTTATAATATTTTTAATAGTAAGTACATTACACATAATTTAAATTAAACCTTTAAAATAGTAAATTACTTATTTTTGAAAGATAAATAATATTTAATTAGTGATTCTTGCAGGATATGATAGTATTGATGTTGATAAATTGACTGAATCACTAATTAAATATTAGTTTTCTTTCAAAAATAAGTAATTTACTATTTTAAAATTTTAATTCAAATTATGTATAGTGTAATTACTATTAAAATTACTATAGATTGATGATATTAGAAATGATCAATTTCACGTTTCACCACAAACAAAGTAGAAAGTAGACTTGGCAAACTAAGGATAACAAAGAGTACTATAAATTTTTTCCATATATGTCATAGTAATTTTGCAAGCTCGGAACATTATTTGTCCCTTTAATTTTGTCACTTGTTATTTTATTATAACAAGTTTATAATATAGAGGTGACAAAGAAAAATTATGTAAAGGTCTTTAACCTAAATATTAAATTTTTCTATATATAACTAAACCTGATGTGTATTAATATGCTAGGTAAAAGAATTCATATAATTCTTTTGGTGATTATAAAAGAATTAATAGACTTTTTTTTACCAATATAAAAAGTAGGAGAATATTTTTATGATTAGAAAATATACTACGGCAGTAAAATGTTGTTTGATCTTAGTAAGATACTGTGGGAAAATATCTCAATTGTTTATGAAAATTCTTTCTTTTAGAGAAAGTAAAATATTTATCAAATTGATATTTACTACAAAATATTATGACATACTCCTTCTGTCCCTCAATATAAGTTATTTTAGGTTTTGTATTTTGTTTCAAAATATAAGTTGTTTTAAGATTTCAAGATGCATTAAATTAATTTTTTCCATGTTTATCCTTACTTTAAATTAGTTGTCTTGGACTTTGTATTGTTGGTGGGATAATAGAAAGGATAAATTGATAAACTAAACAATAAAATTTAATGAGATTAGACTCATTTAATATTTTTATAAAGGATTGTGCAAATACCTTAAACAACTTATATTGAGGGACAGGGAGAGTATCAATTATAAACCATAAAGTCAACTAACACAACAAAAAAAATTAATGTAACAATATTTTGCCTACAAGAAATGGTGTTTGCATTTTTAAAATTTTACTAATAAACTTTGATCATTGCGACAAACGTCGTGAAAAACAAGACCAGACATTTAATAGATGGGGTATAGAATGCAAAATGCTAAAACACAAATACTATTTCCCAAATTAACTTTTGCTGAGCATTAACTACTTTTGATTCATAACAGGCCCCACACATCCACGTGTGATAATCACATTTGCCCACATCAACCGGGTAAAATTACCCGAGAATATGGCCAGGGTATGGTAGAATTACCCATTCCTCTATGTATTGTCCCCACTTCTCCACTCAATCTATTTGTTTTTGTTGATTTATGGTTTTGTTTCAGATTTCCTTTTTTTTGTTGGGTGTGAAAAGGTTTTATGGCTATATCTACTAGCATTTAGATACACAAAATTGACATGTGCAAAAGTTGGAACATTGTTATATCCTTCTAATGATGACTACGAGTATCATATTTAATTTACATAATCTATTATTTAATAAAGTTGAATGCATGGGGTGTAACTGAACTGGAAATCATAGTTATCTTTTGCATCAGCATGATCATCCTTTAATTGGAAATTGACTCCTTTCCACTAATCTTGATAGTTGATACCTAAGGATGGTGCTTTTGTACCTAGAGTTGCAGCTTTTTTTTTAAACGTTCCTGGAATTGCAGGTGGGAATCTTAATTTTGATGTAGGTTCAATAGTTCTTTTTTTGGTGGAAAATATAGCTACTTATATATTTGTTTTAAACCACTATTTATTTTCATTATTTTTACTTATATATAACTCTTAAAACTCTCAGAAAAAAAGGAAAAAGAAAAGGCTTTCAGTTCAAGCCAACCACACAAAAGTAAAGGCTTACCTAATTAACTAGCTATTTATTCCCTTAGGGCATGTAATTCCAAGTTTTGAGTGCTTGAGTAACTGTTGGGAATATATTTTATTCGAGCCTATTAAAACCTATCAAAATGTAAAAGGTCACTAACCACCTAGCAAATAGTGGATACAATATGTGCCTTAATTAGGGGAGCCACGTTGCCGGAGACATTTCCATTTCCATCAAGATAAATATCTCTGGCTCGTATATTTTTCGAATACGGACACTCACGCTGCTGGAAATGTGTTATGAACCAACACAGAACTGCCTCTAGTGATACAAGGTCAGCTGCCTTGGCAAATCAGCTTGCCCAATGCTCTATTCCTATCACGCAAGAAAGAGATATCTTTAACTGTCCATCCTTCCCTTCATCGCTTTTAGCGAAGCTGCGAGCCTACTTAAATAGCTTACGCTTACCCAGCCTAGTCTACTAAAATAGGGCTATAGCAAGCAAGCTGGTCGCGCCTCGCCGTAGGCACTGAATGAATTTGATTCGACGAATCTTTTGATATCAATTGGAATGTAAACACTAGCGTACAAGTGTTGACATGTTTCGCCAGTTTGTTGACGCCTTTTAAACTAAACTCGTCGTCTGCTCAGTGCTCAGTTGTAAAGGAAAATAAACAAAACAAACTTGGCCAGCTTGTTCAGGATGTGGTAAGAATAAGATGCACATGATATATTAAAAAAAAAAGAAAAGGTATTATATCATATACCCGAGAAAGCAAAAGCTACAGAGAACAAGCAAAGGGAAAGAAATGGGAGTAGAACGATTTGAGGGTGCCAAACTAGTTCTTTCTCTGGTTTTTGGTGGCCGATTGACTCAAATAATTCTTATCACATCACACAAAGTTAAGTAAGAAAGAAAAGATGAGAGCACCAAAGGTTCGGACACTATGACCTTTTCTATCTACTAAAGTTCAACTGAAGAAACTACTAACCCTACCTCCTATTTTGCCATCCAAACATTACCAAAGTCGAATCCCATAGAGAAATGAGCCATGATTTAAGAGGCAAAAAATGGGAGGATAGGAACGAAAAACGGCAAACCAAAGTTGGATGACAGAGAAAAGCATGGAACCAGGTGCTTTAATTAGTTGAACTCTATGCATAGTATTGGAAAGGTGCTAAAACGGTTAGGATCACATTCATTTCATAGGGCATTGAGGGTTTGATTGACTTTTAATCTTTTTTCTAATCATAGAGCAGGCTCGCAATTGCTTGCATCATTTCTACCAAAAATGGACGCATTAATATTATTAGCATCTGTTTTGTTTATTTTTTTTAGACTAACATCTTTCTTGATGCAGAGCAATGTTATGGCATAAAGCTGTACCAGTTATAATATATGATTGTAATATTGTACCATAAATCAATAATGAAGTAGCCTCTTCTTTCAACATTATTTAGCATAATCTAAAGCCATTAGTGAAAGCAAGCAATACATCATACCATTTGATCAACTTTGCAGATGTTCGGCTAAGTATAACAAATGTTCGTGGCTAACCCATGTTATACTAACATAGACTCGGTGTTGAAACTATCTACACTGCTGATTCTATGTATGTCCTGCTGTGGCTATTGTCTGCATCTAATGATCATATATGAATTTTGTTATGTTATGAAAATGAGTTATTTATGTGATAGTGTAATATCTCCATCTTTTTGCAACTTAAAGAGCAATCATGCAATCCGCCTATGGGTGTACGAGCTTGGTTGGGTGCAAGTAACCACTTTGGCATGCATGATTGTACCTAGGGATGGCAAAATTCCCCATCTCTGCGGATCCCCGCGGGGATTCCCCGCGATCGGGGCGGGGCGGGGAATTTTTTTTGCCCCGTGGGGCGGGGATGGGGGCATTTTTGTACCCGAGGATAATCCGCGGGGCGGGGCGGGGATCGCATCACCCGCCCCGCGGAGCCCCGTAAAATATGAAATGACGATCATGCCCCTAGTAGTGGAAGCTAGAGTTGCCCTGATAATTGTGTTATTTTGGTCATTTCCTCTATGCTTTTGTTACAACTTACAACCGGAAACAGCAGGTCTGCCATCTCCTTTTCACCATTTTTTTTGTTCATTTTTCCTTTTCTTTCTTCCTCATATCCTTTTTTCTTCACGCGTCACCTTCCTTGTGCATGTTGCAGGTCTTCAACCTTTCGGTGAACTGCCAGCAAGCCAACAATGGACCTGGAGGTGGCAGTGGGCTTTTGTGCAGCCCTTCGACGTCGACTGGTGATTCGTCAACGAGGTGGTACGGACTTTTTCGTGCTCCTGGGCGGCTGCCGCGGTCGGCGTCGGGCTCCACACTCGGGCTCTTAGATCTCAACGATTTGGGTTGGATCTAAGCGGATTCAACTCCTGTAAACTTTGTTGAAGACCCATCCGGCGTACGGCGGCGCCTGTTGAAGACCCATCCGGCTTTTCGCTCCGACGCCGTGTTTGCTTGAAACACGACTCGATCTCGCTCCCTTGGCATCTTCTCTAGCGACGGCGCACCATTCAAGCGATTGCTTTGACGTTAGGATGGTTGGATCTGCATCTGATTCGCCGTTTCCCGGCAGCAAAGCTGCCGGGTAATCTTCTCCTCTCGTTGTGCTAAGGGTAATCTTCTCCTCTCAATTTGGCCGGATCCTACCGAATCTGACACGATTCTGGCTAAATACAACAGTCCTCAAGCTTGACTTTTGCTCATATTTGTTTTTTTGGATTTGATGGATTTTTTTGGTGTATGATTTTTGCTTGATTTTGTGGGTAATTTTTTAGCTTAGTATTTTTTGTTCGGAATCCACATGACGGCGCCAGTGAGGATCGGGGAATGGGGATTCGCGGGGATCCGCGGGGATCGCGGGGAGCGGGGACGGGGATACATTTTCCCCCGCGGGTGGAGAGCGGGGCGGGGCGGGGAGAAACCTATACTGCGGGGGGCGGGGCGGGGATTACTCTACCCGCTAATTCCCCGCCCTGTTGCCATCCCTAATTGTACCTAATCTCAATATGGGTGTAACGCCCCGGATTTTCATAACTTGATTTTCGGGATTTTCGAAATTTTTATTCCAATTTTACCCTTGTGGAATTTCCGGATTTTTGGTTATGGAAATAAATTATTATGCTTTGGAAATGTCAATTTTAAGTTGGTATTGTTCATGGTTCGGGTCCCGTGGGAAACGGATTCGAGATCGGGGCGAAACGCGATGTTTAACGCGGTTTCTAGTAAAACTACGTCGTTTTGAAAAAAAAAACAAACGAGTCAACAGGGCGGGATGACCGCGCCCAGCCGAACGACGCATCGTTTGGGCTGGCGGGTCAAGCCCTAAAACCCTTCTCTTCCTTTCCTTCTTTCTTTTTTTTCTTCTTCTTCTCTTTCAAACCGCCGCCGACCCCCTTCTCTTCTTACTCCTTTCGTTCTCTCTCTCCCTTCTCCCTCTCTTCCTTCTCTTTCTCGTTCTTTCCCTCTTCTTCCTCTCCCTCTCCTTGGGTTTCTGTTCGATCCTCCCCCAATCGACCTCGCCGTGTCCGAAGCACCGGTCGCTGCCGCCTGGTTCTTCTCCTCTCCACACGGCCGGGTTCTTCTTCTCCGGTTACACCGTGCCGTCGCCGTCGCCATTAGTCGAGTAAGCTGACTCTTTCTTCTTTTCTTTTTTTTTTCTTCTCTGTTCTATTTGGCCGGCATGTCTGTTCGGGTTGGCTTTGTTTTAATGGTGTTGTTGGGTGTTGTGAAGGTTGGTTGTTGTTGGGGGTGATTGTCGTGGATGTGTGAGGTTGTTGTACTGTGGTGGCTGCGAGTTGTCGTTCCGGCAGTAGGGAGCTCGGGTGAGTGTGCATGTGGGTGCTTCTCCGGGCAGGGGTGCTTCGCAGCTCGGATTGGCTGTGGACGGGTTCCGAGCCGATTGGTTGATTTTCAGGTAAGGTCCCACTGCCACAGTTTGTTTTAATTCGTGTTTTAATCTTCAAGCGATTTGTTGGTGGTTGAATTGAATTTTGGATAGTGTATGTTAATTGGGTGTGGACAATTCGTTTTGGTTGATGATGGTGGCAGAGTTGCCGCATGGGTTTGGTGGCTATTGGTGAAGTCCTGGCGAGTTTCACCAGAATCCGGCGAGGCTCGGGAATTTTCCGGCGAGGCTCGGGAATTTTCCGGCGAAGGCTCGGGTTTTTATTCCGACACTCAACGGTATACTTTGATGTATAATTTGTACATTCATGGCATGTAATAATTGATGAAGGAATAATTGTTGTATCGGAAATAAATGATGTTAGTGGAAAACCGGGTGCGGGGTTGTGAGTGTGTGTAATCGGGAGTTTGTCGACACGGGTAGAACCATAGGCCGAGAATACTTTGACTCGGGTAAAACCCTTAAGTGGAAATTGGACCGAATCGGGCCTAGGCCCGGTAATGTGATTTTTATAATTGGGTTTGATAACAATTGGATTTTGGATGGGCTTTAGGCCCGGGAACCGTTAAGAACATAAAGAGTGCGCCATAGGCCCGGGAGCTACTTTTGGACTTAGTTGGGCTTAAGCCCGGTGAACCTTAGGTCCCGACACTCGGAGTTTAGGTGAGAGAACATCATGTCGGGTTTAGACCCGGGAGTTTTATGATTGGCTAACTAGGGACGGGTTTAACTCAGTTGAGCATTTAGTGACCATGCATGCACGTTTTTTTATTGTAATTGTTTGTAATTTGTTGTGTGTGCCGGTATTCAGGCACGGGTAACACCTCGGGAGCTGGAGGATCTGTTTTGGGAAAAGCTCCACAGGACAATCGTCGTTGAGGTGACTTTATACGTCTTTTTATGTTTGTATGCATGAGCTTGTTGGATTGGTCTGTTTGAGTTGCATGCCTGTTTGCTAACATGCTGTGATCCGTATTGTGTGCCTATCTCTTGCTGTTTGCTTTTGAGCATGAATTGTTGGATTGTTATGGTGATAGTATGTGGTGTGGTTTTGGGTAATTTGTGTGATGTGCTGTGGGTCGGAGACCCGGATTTCTGATTGAGATAAGAATACACACAACCCTGTTAAATCACGATTCCTGGCACACATAAACTCATAATTTGTGAATAAAGATAATGTACAGTAGAAGATAGGCTACTGTGTGCTGATGACCGGTTGGTTCGAGCGGGAAGTGATACCCCTCGGGTTTGCATGCGGGATAGCATGTGATATGCGGATTTGCATATGGGTCTGTAATGACCAGTTCTACCTCCCTCCTTCTACCTCCCCCTTTCTACCTCCCTCTTTCTCTCTGTCTCTCTCTCTCTCTATGGATATGTTTGGGCTTCGTGCCTGGTTTTATTTGGGCTTATGCCTGGTTGTCTCATGAAACGGGACCGAGCTCGACGCACACAGTAGGGGGCCCTGAATAATAAATTATAATAAGAAAACTTAACACACATCAGATGGAGAATAATGAACTGTTTGCTTGAATGTCTTGGCTTGTTAGTACTGGTTGTTGTATGTTCGCTTATTGTCTTGTATCTCTTCTTTCCTTTCGGACTTGATCTGCACACCTTCATAATTAGATTTATACTGCTCACTGAGTAGGCGACTCACATAATCGCCAATGTTGTTTTTTCAGACTCTTAGTTAGCGTGCAGTCATTACCTACCCTTCCAGAGTACGGACGTGGTTATCTCAGCAGGTAGCTGTGCTTCTTCTCCCGGTTGGATCCATAGGGTCGACTTGCATCCCACTTTTACCTTTGCTTTATTTTTATCTTCATTTTCCGCTGCACTGTATTTTGATGAGATGTCATTTTGATCTTGATTATTTTATCGGCGGGTTGCCGGGATTTAGTATTGATGATGTATCGGCAGGATGCCGGGTTGATTTGAGGCTTGCTAAGCCGGTCTGATTATGTTCTTTATGACATCTCGGGATTTTAAGAATTTCTTTCCAGATAATGTTTTGATATTGGTTTTCGTGTCCTGGGATTCAGGGGTATTTTGGTAATTTCCTTGTGTTTAAGTATTTTATTGCAAAATTGGGACACGGGTGTTTCAATGGGTGTTCTTAATAAGTATTTGCAATGTGCCATTTTGCTATTCGTCATGAAAATGAAAGGCTACTACTCATAAGGATTTCATGGAAGATAGAAAGAGAGCATATGAAGATGATTTGCTCTAGTAATACTAGAATAGAGGTGTCTACCTATAAGCTCATGTCATGTCATGTCAATTGTCTATTTTGTTTTTTTTTTCTTTATATTTTTCTTCTACAAATGTACACTTTAGCCTATTTATTAATACTAGTTTTTGTGCACGTGCATATGGTATGGTATTATCTTTTAAAAATTATGGACATGTGTAGTTTTTTTCATTTTAAAAAAAAATATAATGTAAATAATAATTATTTATATTAATAATTACTAATAATAATAAGAAGCTAACATTGTTTTAATTAAAAAAATAATAATATATCATTCTAATATTAATTATAATAATAATAGTATATAAGCTATGATATTGTCCTTTTTAAATTATGAATATGATTAGTTTTTTCATTTTTCTTTTAAAATATAATGTAAATAGTAATTATTTATACCAACAATCACCAATAATAAGATGCTAATATTGTTTTAATTAAAATTAATAACATGTCATTCAAATATTAATTATAATAATAATAGTGCATAAGCTAATAACAATAATTTATTATTTTTTCTTCTTAATTCTTTTCATAATCGATTGTACGTAGTTGTCTTCATCTTCAATACTGATGATGCTTTTTCTTTTTTTGACTTCTAAACTTGCAATTCCAACTTCTTTTTCATTTTGTTCTTCAGTAGTTGTCTTTCGCACTTTCTCTGCAACAAATCGTCCTATTCCCCTATCCGAGTCGTTTGCTTTGTTCATCCTCACTAAGAAAATTGATTCTTCGTCTTGACAATCGAACAACTTTTCCTTTTATTGCTTTGCCTACAAAATAGAAACTTAAATTTGTCAATACCTATCTCAAAATATATTGGTTTTTTACTTATTATTCATTATTTACCTCATCTCCTAACATTGCAATATAATCAATCACATCACATCCAATTATAATTTTTGCCTCGTCGAATATAGTTACTAATGCATTATCTTTTCCGTTAGACACTTTGAGTCTTAGCATGTACCTATAAGATATGAATTAGATATATTAAATAAACGTTTTAATATAAATATTTAGCAAAGATAAAGTCATTATTTGATTTTTGTAATGCTAATACCTTGGTTTGTATCTATCACATCCATTGCATTTTTCTACTTTACATGGGGCTGTTGTCTAAAATATCTACTTTCTTTCCACACTTTTTGCATGCATGATACCATGGTTTTTCTTTATTTATTACCTTCATAATTTTAGCTTGGAATGAACAATATATGACCTATATACATTCAATATTTTGGTTATTTCGAAACAAATATTATTGTGAAAGTACATATATTAAGATTACTAAACTTATATGCTTACCTTTGTTGTTGCTGCACTACTCATGTTTTGTATATCCCATATTGTAAATTTGGCTATATCTCTCATCCTTTTTGTTTTTTATTGTTGTTGTTTAATCTGAATATCTTCTTTTTGTCTTTTCCCAAGCCTGTTTTTTAAAAAATAGTATATATCCTATGTCATTTTTTAACTGAAACAGATAATACACTTACCACTCTTGAATATGGATGGCTTCTTGTATTTTTAGATTTATCATGATAGTTTTTGTTATAGCTTGTTGATAGTTGGAGCATGCCAGAGATTTAAATATAAATTTGTCAGTTAATATATATATATGTAATGCTTCTAAATAATTTTTGTAAATCGTTTAGCATTATATTCTGTTATTCTGATGTCTGATATTGCAATGACTTGGTATTTATCTTCATTTTCATATATTTTTTGTCGCTCCTGCTCTGCCATATCACCCCCATAGGATTAGTGTCAATTGTTCATTCATTCATGAATATAAAATGACAGTTAGTATTAAATTTGACTAAATATTATAGGTATAAGCTATTATACGTAAATTGAAATTTTTACTTACATTTTATTCATCAATATCAATTCTCTTCTTTGTCTTTGGTTTGTTCTTGTTTGGTGCTTGACCTTGATCACACTTCCTACTTCCTTGTAAGTCTATTCAAAGACATTATTGAATAATTAGATTGTTTAATTAAATGTAATTATTTAAATTAATAATTGATTAGAATATTTACCTATTAGCTTTCCTTTTTCACATTCTCAACGTCACCAAATTGGACGAAGTTTTGAATTTGATAATATTATTTTCACATTTTGGTTGACTGTTGCATATTTTGGATTTGGTGTTTTTGCCGTTCCATTCATGATGAAGTAAGTTTTGTCTTTCTGAAATATATCTCTGAATTTCGCCACTCATTCGCTAAACATTGTAGCTCATAACTTTGTTCCCTTTAGATGTGAGCCAAACATTAATATTAAAGTATAAATATTATTGGTGCATTTTAAATATTATTAATTAGAATAAATAATAGATATTCATATTTTTCTTGTAATGTGTATTTTTACCTCATTATCTCCGAAAATAACTTTTCACATTTTGCCTGGTGATCTTTTATTACTGTAGGAATTTGTAGAGCCTCGCTTCATGACCAATACTTTGAGGTTGAACTCCTTTTGATCTTCCTGCATCTTTTTATTGTAATTCATTGATGGGAATGCACTCTGGCTCGCCTACTAAGAATAATATTAAAGTCGAATTAACAAAACCAAATCGGATAGAGGATTTAATTATTGAATAAAATATTCCTGATATATCTTTTTTATCACTTAAAAATAACATTAAAATTGATTAAATAAAACCAAATCGAGTAGAGGATTTAATTGTGGAGTAAATATTCCTGATTATTCAATCTTGCTTGTCTGGACGTATTGTTGACTCTATGCAAAGTATCAAGAACTAATTTAATCAATTCTTTATAAATCAAGTGATATGGAAAGAGATGGCACCCTAATTAATGAGCTACTAATGCAATGTCTCAGTTATGTCGCATATCGGTGTGAGTATATGAGAGCATATGTGAACTTGGTAATTTGGATTATTTATAATAGCAGCTATGTTTATGGCCAAAAAAAAAAGTTATGTCGCATATACACTCACTGTGTTACCTTCTAACTTGTTCTTAATCGAAGGATATGTAATCGTAATGCTATTGTACTATCTCTTCATGGCAGAATTACTCTAACACTTAGTTCATAGCCTAATTACTTACTGTACCAAAGGGATTTGATATAATTGTATGTGTCACTCCTGAATTCTTGCTCAACAACGACTTTAGTAGTTTACGAACCAACCAATTGAATAATTCACTGAATAATAATAGTAAGTGGATTTGATATAATTGTATGCGTCAAGTCAAGCCTGAATTACTGCTCAACAATGTAATACCTATATTAGATATATGAGAAGATCACTGAAACTTTTAATTTAATACTATTTGCAGCAGTAAAACGAACCAAAGGGATTTGATATAATTGTATGTATCAAGCCTGCTCCGACTTTAGTAGTTTACGAACCAACCAATAATTCACTTAATAATACTTTTTCTTTAATTTATAATTCAATAATTAATTAAAATTATGTTAAGGGTGCTTTAATAGTTTCGGCTATTTCGTTGTCTTCGTACTTTTATATTTAGTATAGATAGATAGATATATAAAAGTAACGTGATGATCGAACTTACTGACCAATTGAATAGTGCACGAGCTTTGTTTCTTTAAAGTCAGCTACAACAACCCAAAAGAAAAAAAACGTAATCAACGGTGTGTTCATGTATGTTCCGTTTGTACCCAAAGGAAATATGTTGAAAGAAGAATGATAAAATTGGAAGGAAAATGGGAAAAAAATATGTGGGGGTTCAACTTCGTAATCTCGTGGACTCAGCTGTAACCATGCACATACAACTATTACAGGATCACGCGCTTTAAATGACCCAGTTAAAAGAAATCCAACTTGTAATATTTTCCTGTTGGATTTGAAAAAGAGAATAATAAAAGATACCAGACAAAAATTTATGGACATTGATTTTGATGTTTAGATACTAAAATTTTCATACAATATATTCTTATTCCTTCTTATTAATAAAGAAACGAAATATACAAATTTAAAACTTTAGGTGTGGTAGTTAAGTTTTTTGTGTTATTATTTAGTGAAACGCCCCGACCCGTATTTACCATACATAGTAAAGACGTGCCGGAACGGTAACGACCCAACCAACTAAGCCCAGCATACAGTGCATACAGCAGAAACTCTGGCTCAACAGCCCAAAATATATACATCAAAAATCCGACCCTTCGGCCCAAGATATAAACCGTCATCTAAACTCGGAAACATCAATAACTTCACAACCGACCCAAGGCCCAACAATAACAATAATCAGCACAGCGGAAGACTTAATAACTCTCAAAGACACTGTATGCAACACAGATGCAAACTAATGGATTCGAATCCTGTCCGAGGGATAACGCTGCACCTTGTCTGGAATGCATCATGCCTGAACCACAATAACTCAACCTACGGGATGAAAGACGGCAGGTGAGGGGTGAGTCCGAAGTGCCCACCAACCATGGATAAACAGAGATATGCAGGAAACTATAATACTTCAAAGAGGGAAATACAGACAACAGTCACAACCATACCAAAGACAATACCATACAAGACAGACCAAACCCAAAGACTCGACCCAAACAAACCAAAGACTTTATTATTATTTCAATTTTATCTTTCTGGGCCCCGTCACGGATAAGCTAGGGTCGTACCAGGTTATCAACCTGTTCCTGGTGCCAGATCAAAAAGAACCTGGGATCAACATCCCAATAACAAATCTCAGGGATCAACATCCCAATAACAATCTCAGGGATCAACATCCCAATAACAATCTCAGGGATCAACATCCCAATAACAATCTCAGGGATCAACATCCCAACAACAATTTCAGGGATCAACATCCCAACAACAATCTCAGGGATCAACATCCCAAACAAACCGGCATCAACATGTCCATCACAAGTAACTCAGATCATGGCCACCACAAAACAGTCTCAAACCATCCAGTCGTACCTCTACTTACCACGTGACAATTAAGTCATTTCCATTCCAAAGCCAAATCACAGGGATCGACATCCCAACCCAAAACCCAAAAGACACGACTCACTCATTAACTTTTCCAAATTTTAATATCCGGGCCCTGTAACTGGACAAGCTAGGGTCGTACCTGGTTATTAACTAATTCCGGATGCCAGGCCAAACGTAACCCGAGATCAATATCCTAATATCCAAATCAAACCGGGATCAACATCCCATAACCGAGAAACCAGCCATGACACCAAAGAACTAGCCTCTAACCATCTGGTCGTACCACTACTTTCCATGTGACAATTAAATCATCTTCTCAAATCAACTTCCAATTTCCATTTTCTTTTCCCAATTATCCATATCACAGTTTATTCCAATCATCCAATCACAACACAGTCTATCGACAACAATCACAATATCCATAACAGTCAAACAATTATCCAACCTCCTATTAACTCAAGTTATACAACAGACCAATCCATCAACAGTTTCATAGCATCAATTATTCACAATCCAACATCGATCACAACACAGTATCCAAGAAACCATTACACGTGCCGGAACTGTAACGACCCAACCAACTAAGCCCAGCATACAGTGCATACAGCAGAAACTCTGGCTCAACAGCCCAAAATATATACATCAAAAATCCGACCCTTCGGCCCAAGATATAAACCGTCATCCAAACTCGAAAACATCAATAACTTCACAACCGGCCCAAGGCCCAACAATAACAATAATCAGCACAGCGGAAGACTTAATAACTCTCAAAGACACTGTATGCAACACAGATGCAAACTAATGGATTCGAATCCTGTCCGAGGGATAACGCTGCACCCTGTCTGGAATGCATCATGCCTGAACCATAATAACTCAACCTACGGGATGAAAGACGGCAGGTGAGGGGTGAGTCCGAAGTGCCCACCAACCATGGATAAACAGAGATATGCAGGAAACTATAATACTTCAAAGAGGGAAATACAGACAACAGTCACAACCATACCAAAGACAATACCGTACAAGACAGACCAAACCCAAAGACTCGACCCAAACATACCAAAGACTTTATTATTATTCCAATTTTATCTTTCTGGGCCCCGTCACGGATAAGCTAGGGTCGTACCAGGTTATCAACCTGTTCCTGGTGCTAGATCAAAAAGAACCTGGGATCAACATCCCAATAACAAATCTCAGGGATCAACATCCCAATAACAATCTCAGGGATCAACATCCCAATAACAATCTCAGGGATCAACATCCCAATAACAATCTCAGGGATCAACATCCCAACAACAATTTCAGGGATCAACATCCCAACAACAATCTCAGGGATCAACATCCCAAACAAACCGGCATCAACATGTCCATCACAAGTAACCCAGATCATGGCCACCACAAAACAGTCTCAAACCATCCGGTCGTATCTCAACTTACCACGTGACAATTAAGTTATTTCCATTCCAAAGCCAAATCACAGGGATCGACATCTCAACCCAAAACCCAAAAGACACGACTCACTCATTAACTTTTCCAAATTTTAATATCCGGGCCCTGTAACTGGACAAGCTAGGGTCGTACCTGGTTATTAACTAATTCCGGATGCCATGCCAAACGTAACCCGAGATCAATATCCCAATATCCAAATCAAACCGGGATCAACATCCCATAATCGAGAAACCAGCCATGACACCAAAGAACTAGCCTCTAACCATCTGGTCGTACCACTACTTTCCATGTGACAATTAAATCATCTTCTCAAATCAACTTCCAATTTCCATTTTCTTTTCCCAATTATCCATATCACAGTTTATTCCAATCATCCAATCACAACACAGTCTATCGACAACAATCACAATATCCATAACAGTCAAACAATTATCCAACCTCCTATTAACTCAAGTTATACAACAGACCAATCCATCAACAGTTTCATAGCATCAATTTTTCACAATCCAACATAGATCACAACACAGTATCCAAGAAACCAATAATAGTCAACACAGCAGTTCAATCAAGCAGAATAATATCAAAGAATCGCACACAGAACCAACATCAATAAATCCATATCATCAAATATCCAACCATAATACATATCATCACTATTTCCAATATTCATTTTCTCAAGTTATTCAACTTTCCATTATCATAACTTAATCCACAGACTAAACCAACAACATTTCATAACACTAATTATTCACAATTAACAGTTCAACATCAATTACAACACAATATCCACAGAACCGATAACACAGTCCAACAACAGCAACAATAATAACCAACAATGACCATCTCAATAGTCCAATCAAACAACAAAGCACACACAGTATTACAGGCACATATCAAGGGTTATCCATCCTCACCTTAGCCGATTACTCAACTCTGAAATCATCAACCGGAACTAAAGCCGGTTCCTCGGGGAACTGCCCGATATCAAGCCTATATAACAAAACACATATGCTCACATAAGATGCACATAATCGGTATGCTATGATGCCAATACTGTAAATCAACTTCCCGGTAAAACATCTCGATTATATTATCATAAAATAGTTTTTCTAGAAAGATATGTATATATATACATTTCCAAATTTATTAAATCAAAATATTTTCATAAAATAATATACTTCCCCAAATATATTTACTAAATATTATTATCTTTAAAAAAAACTCATTTTCCAGTAAAATATTCATACAAACTTATTTTCTGGAAATAAAAACGAATTTATAAATTTACATATATATTTTCCAAAGGTAAAATACTTTTCCTAACAATTATATATCAAAGTAATTATATATTTTCAGAAATAAATCCTATGTATATTTTTCTAGAAATAATAACATATTTATATAATTTTCCAGAAATATTTTCAAGATATATATCTTTTTCAAAATAACCATAATAATAATTTTACAAAACAAAACATAATTATCTTAATTTTCCAAAATCAAGTGTATGTATTTTTTTCAAAACTATTATTTATAGTTACCATATATTTTCTCAGAATAATATATGTAATTTTCCAAAATAATAAATATACCTTTTTTTCCAGAAATAAATACCAACAAAATATATATATAAATATATATGTTTTTTTATTTATAAAAGGAAACCCGGCTGGCAACCCATCCAAGGTCGCGACCCAGCCTAGGAAACGGGTAAAACCCGACTCACCTAGCGGGTACAGAGGCGGCGGCTCGACGACAAGCGCGAGGAAGACAAGGCGAGCGCAAGGTAAGGTAAGGCGGCGTAAGGCAACTCCAGGGGCGGTGGTAGCTGGGCGCGGCGTCGTGGCAGCTAAGCAGGAGGCGGAGGAGAAGCGGATCCATGGGTTTTGCCGCAGGTCAACGGCCCTTAACGGCGCGTCGGTGGACGGAAAAGCACGGGGTCAGTGAAGGTCGAAAGGCGACGGTGAGGGGAGCATGCTGGTGGCAGCGGTGCAGTGAACGGCGGCCTGGAGCATTTCGAGGTGAACAGGAACCGTGGAGAGGAGGAAGGTGATGCACTGTTCATCCAGTTTTTCCTTTTTTCTGTTTTCGTTTCTTTTTTTCTCTATTTTCTTTATTTCTCTTTTCTTTTCTTTTTTCTATTTTCTGATTGGCTCTCTCTCTTTTTTTTTCATTTCTTTCAAATTTTCTTTTCTCTTCTCTTCTATTTTTCTGTATTTATTTTTTTCCTTTTTCTTTTTTTCCTTTTTTTTCCTTTTTTTCCTCTTTTTTTCTTCTTTCTTTTCTCTCTTTTTTTTCCCACTCTTTTTTTTTCCTTCTTCCTTCCTTCGTCCTTCCATTCTTCTGCCTGATTTCCTTTTATAAAGCGTGAATGAACTGTGATGGCAGCTTGCTCAATAATGCAGCTTGTCTGCATTATGGAGCGAGTCCGATCCGGACCAGAAAATAACTACATACCCCCCTTAGTTATTTCCGGTGTGATTTTTTTTAGGATTCCGGGACCTGAAAAATACCAACTTAGGTCCGAAAAATCCCGAGCGCGGGAAAAACCTCAGTTTCGAAAAGCAATGCCCGATTTACCTTGAATTAATTACCCGAGATTAATTCATTCGGTAAATCACTGTATAACGACTTTTATAGTCCCGATAAAAATACCAAATTTTTACCCGGGCTGTTACAATCTACCCACCTTAAAAAGAATTTCGTCCTCGAAATTCCGTCTTATCCGTGCGTCCTACCACGATAAGCTTCTGGCACACTCTGCCAGGTGTCCAAACTCAACGCGAGATACCGCTTATACCCTTAAGCGACATCTCCTCCGCTTATAAATACCAAACCTCGTAACTGAGACACTCACTCTCAGTCATGGACTCTCCACTAAGAACAAGAACCACCTCAGACTCCGAGGATAACAGCTATATCGGTGGTACTACTTTCCCGACAAGCTCCGATGAAGAACCTCCCAAGAAGCGGTTCAAAACAAGCACCATCAGTCTGAACGAAGATATGGTGGTCTCCCCAAGACAGCGAAGGAAGCGTGCCAACAAGAAAGCTGATGATCAGAAGGGCAAAGCAATAGCTGAAAGCAGCACTCCACTGCAGACACTATCGCAGCTGAACGTCTCACTAAAGAAAGTCAGCTCGGCGGTGATGCAGATAGAACAGGCGTGTGCAGAACTCTTTCCTCACGTGAAAAACATACAAAAGCTTGTAAAAGACCTTGAGAAGCAAGTAACTCCTTAGAGTACTTCTTCTCCGTTGTAAAACTATTATGAAATAAATAAAACAAGCTTTCTTTTTAAATCAAAACTCTTATGTTACGAAATCTCGTGTTAAACAGAAAAACAAAACATCTCAAAGTAGAATAAAAATCAACAATAAGGATATAAAATCAAACATAAAGAAGCTAAAAACAAAACTCGTTTAACAAAACCAAAACATTAAGAAGTTAAAACAAAAACATATTTTCATGATCAGCGCTCATATCGGTCGTAAACATCCTCGATCCCGAGAAATGTAACATGCACAGCTAACGGTAATGTCGGTTTCCCTCGTGAAAAAGACGTCCGTTAACTCGCAAGGCGATGATCACGAGAACGTCCTGTATCCCTCGATAGAAACGTTATCCACCTGTCCACGAGCCAAAAACGTCTTCCAGACATCGTATTCCTCCACGATGTCCAAACAGGTGTAACCTTGTCGCACATGCACTCTACCCGAGGTATGGTCACGGATGCATGTGATAAAAGATGTAGCAAATATAGAAAAAACCATAAAAGAAACGCCAAGATAGCCAGGGCGAAAGAAAATTGTGAGAAGGAAAGGGGCTGAAAAACACTTGCCTTTGTAGCCCGAAAAACATATAAAGTGATGAAGTAATAAATGAGGCAACGGCAAAATTTTCAAAAAGCAACACCTTGAAGAATGAAAACGGTTTGGAGTTTTGTGAAAAGAATCTATTTTTCCTATCCCCGAAAAATATTTTATTTTTATTTTCTTTTTCTTTTTTTTTCCTTGCCTTCTTTTTTTTCTCTACCCCTTTTTTTTCTCTCTTTCTTCTTTTTTTTTACTATTTTTTTTCCTGTTTTGTTTTGTTTTTTTTTCTCTTTCCTTTTCTTTTCTTTTACTTTATTTTTTTCTTCTTCTTTTCTTTTCTATTTCCTTCTTCTTCTTTTCTTTACTTTTTTTTTGGGAACAGGTGGGGTTTATTCTTTGAAAAATAGGTAAACATTTTTCTATAAAAGGCAAAACAACGGAAAGCAAAAACCAAAAAGCATCTTAAAGCAAACAAGACGCTAAGGCAAAAGAAACCACAATACTCAGAAAAACAAACACCAACGCGTCCAAAACACGATGCCTGCTCCATCATCCGTCTTCTTTGTCGAAGGTGCCTCCCTAGGCAGAAGAAACCGGCTGGCCTACAGCCTGATCAACGAACGTCCAGAGGAACTACCGAACGAGCTCGGCAGGATGCCTCATCTAGTCTTCGTCGACGAACTCTACTCGTCGAGGTTCTTCGTCACTCCCATGGAAGAGACGTTCTTCCTAGAGGACCAAAGCACTCTGAGGACCTCCTTCTACGGCTCGGCCAATTCTGTCATGTTTTTCATTTCTAAAAGACTTCAGGAATTCAACCTAGAGCCCACTTGCCATTTCCTGGACCAAGGCACCTACTACCAGCTCTCGATGACTTCCCAGAGCATGCCCAGACTAACTCGATTACCACCAACTTGGCCAAAGGCCCGACTGCTGGTGTGGAACTGCAGAGGAATCGGTAGGCATTCCCAAGAGTTCTCGCGTACCCTGAGGGACCTGAAGAACCAGTACAAGCCCAACATGGTTCTTCTCACGGAGACCCAGTAGCAGCCTGAAGATGATCACGGTGTCATCCCACTTCGGTTCCCTCCAGCAAACCGGTTCGAGCTTCCTGGCCAGAACAACACGGGCGGCATGTGGTTCTCGTGGAACGATAGCGTCAGGTGAACATTAACAATGACCCCAATAGTTTCAGGGTCAATGTTGTACCAAGAAGATGAATAATTTTTATAATAATATCAATGTAATAATAATTTTAGTAATATTAATAATATTTATGTTTCTGCATATTTATGGCTTCATTTACCTCTTATGTGAATGTTCTGTGGCAAGCTGGCGTCTCTCGACTAGATCCATCATGCACTAACTAAATGATATAAATGCAAAATAATAAACATATGAAGCGAGCTATGCACAGCAAATAAGCAAAACAATCACCCACGGACCTACCGCCCGCTCCGCTACCAAAAATGAAACGCCCCGACCCGTATTTACCATACATAGTAAACACGTGCCGGAACTGTAACGACCCAACCAACTAAGCCCAGCATACAGTGTATACAATAGAAACTCTGGCTCAACAGCCCAAAATATATACATCGGAAATCCGACCCTTCGGCCCAACATATAAATCGTCATCCAAACTCGGAAACATCAATAACATCACAACCGGCCCAAGGCCCAACAATAACAATAATCAGCACAACGGAAGACTTAATAACTCTCAAAGACACTGTATGCAACACAGATGCAAACTAATGGATCTGAGTCCTGTTCGAGGAATAACGCTGCAGCCTGTCTGGAATGCATCATACCTGAACCACAATAACTCAACCTACGGAATGAAAGCCCGCAGGTGAGGGGTGAGTCTGAAGTGCCCACCAACCATGGATAAACAGAGATATGCAGGCAACTATAATACTTCAAAGAGGGAAATACAAACAACAGTCATAACCATACCAAAGACAATACCGTACAAGACAGACCAAACCCAAAGACTCGACCCAAACATACCAAAGACTTTATTATTATTCCAATTTTATCTTTCTGGGCCCCGTCACGGATAAGCTAGGGTCGTACCAGGTTATCAACCTGTTCCTGGTGCCAGATCAAAAAGAACCCGGGATCAACATCCCAATAACAAATCTCAGGGATCAACATCCCAATAACAATCTCAGGGATCAACATCCCAATAACAATCTCAGGGATCAACATCCAATAACAATCTCAGGGATCAACATCCCAACAACAATCTCAGGGATTGACATCCCAACAACAATCTCAGGGATCAACATCCCAATCAAAACGGCATCAACATGCCCATCACAAGTAACCAAGATCATGGCCACCACAAAACAGTCTCAAACCATCCGGTCGTACCTCTACTTACCACGTGACAATTAAGTCATTTCCATTCGAAAGCCAAATCACAGGGATCGACATCCCAACCCAAAACCCAAAAGACACGACTCACTCATTAACTTTTCCAAATTTTAATATCCGGTCCCTGTAACTGGACAAGCTAGGGTCGTACCTGGTTATTAACTAATTCCGGATGCCAGGCCAAACGTAACCCGAGATCAATATCCCAATATCCAAATCAAACTGGGATCAACATCCCATAACCAAGAAACCGGCCATGACACCACAGAACTAGCCTCTAACCATTTGGTCGTACCACTACTTTCCATGTGACAATTAAATCATCATCTCAAATCAACTTCCAATTTCCATTTTCTTTTCCCAATTATCCATATCACAGTTTATTCCAATCATCCAATCACAACACAGTCTATCGACAACAATCACAATATCCATAACAGTCAAACAATTATCCAACTTCCTATTAACTCAAGTTATACAACAGACCAATCCATCAATAGTTTCATAGCATCAATTATTCACAATCCAACATCGATTGCAACACAGTATCCAAGAAACCAATAACAGTCAACACAGCAGTTCAATCAAGCAGAACAATATCAAAGAATCGCACACAGAACCAACATCAATAAATCCATATCATCAAATATCCAACAATAATATATATCATCACAATTTCCAATATTCATTTTCTCAAGTTATTCAACTTTCCATTATCACAACTTAATCTACAGACAAAACCATCAATATTTCACAACACTAATTATTCACAATTAACAGTTCAACATCAATTACAACACAATATCCACAGAACCGATAACACAGTCCAACAACAGCAACAACAATAACCATAGTAGTCAAATAACCAACAATGACCATCTCAACAGTCCAATCAAACAACAAAGCATACACAGTATTACAGGCATATATCAAGGGTTATGCATCCTCACCTTAGCCGATTACTCAACTCTGAAATCATCAACCGGAACCAAAACCGGTTCCTCAGGGAACTGCCCGATATCAAGCCTATATAACAAAACACATATGCTCACATAAGATGCACATAATCGGTATGCTATGATGCCAATACTGTAAATCAACTTCCCGGTAAAACATCTCGATTATATTATCATAAAATAGTTTTTCTAGAAAGATATGTATATATATACATTTCCAAAATTATTAAATCAAAATATTTTCATAAAATAATATACTTCCCCAAATATATTTACTAAATATTATTATCTTTAAAAAAACTCATTTTCCAGTAAAATAATCATACAAACTTATTTTCTGGAAATAAATACGAATTTATAAATTTACATATATATTTTCCAAAGGTAAAATACTTTTCCCAACAATTATATATCAAAGTAATTATATATTTTCAGAAATAAATCCTATGTATATTTCTCTAGAAATAATAACATATTTATATAATTTTCCAGAAATATTTTCAAGGTATATATCTTTTTCAAAATAACCATAATAATAATTTTACAAAAAAAACATAATTATCTTAATTTTTCAAAATCAAGTATATGTAGTTTTTTTCAAAACTATTATTTATAATTACCATATATTTCCTCAGAATAATATATGTAATTTTCCAAAATAAATATACCTTTTTTTCAAGAATAAATACCAACAAAATAAATATATAAATATATATATATGTTTTTTTTATTTATAAAAGGAAACCCGGCTGGCAACCCATCCAAGGTCGCGACCCGGCCAAGGAAACGGGTAAAACCCGACTCACCTAGCGGGTATAGAGGCGGCGGCTCGATGACAGGTGCGAGGAAGACAAGGCGAGCACGAGGGAAGGCAAGGCGGCGTAAGGCAACGCCAGGGGCGGTGGTAGCTGGGCGCGGCGTCGTGGCAGCTAAGCAGGAGGCGGAGGAGAAGCGGATCCATGAGTTTTGCCGCAGGTCAACGGCCCTTAACGGCGCGTCGGTGGACGGAAAAACACGGGTCAGCGAAGGTCGAAAGGCGACGGTGAGGGGAGCATGCTGGTGGCGGCGGTGCAGCGAACGGATGCAGTTGGAAAATATTGTTTAATATAAATTGGAAAAGATTTTGAATGAAAAAAAATGATAGATAGAGAAATGGCACCACTTACAAAAACTTAATTTAATTACTATTAATTTTTTTAAAAAAAAGACGGAGAGTTGCCATGGATTTTGCAAAACCATCTCCAAAACTTTGTTATATCAATTTTAGTGGATACCACACACTAAAGTTGGTGCAAAGTTATTGGGATATCACGTCTGGAAACTCTCTTGCACCAACTTTAATTCCCAAAACTTTATTGCACCAACTTTAATTACAGTACTAAGTAAAAAGGATATATTTAAAAATACTTTAAAATTATTAGGACTAAATATGATAATCTTATAAATGAAAGACCAAAATTGACATTAAAATTTTTGGGGCCATTCATGTTAGAGTTACCTATGGTATATAGTTGTGTGTGCTACCTAGGTAGGATTTTGACAAACGTCAAAATGCCTAGTTATTCAAATTTATATATATGTATAGATTTGGGCCAACATTTATAACCAATATTTCCTTTATTTAGTTGCTTACAGTTTAAATTTATCGGCTTTACCTCATTTTATAAAGATTATTTACCTTTTTCATGGGAGGGTTATATTTTGACACTTTTTCGTTCACCTCTTTTTGTTTCTATTAATCATTAATGCATTGAATAAAAACATGCAAAACTTAACAAATCAATTCAAAAACCTTCATATTCAAATATCAATAATAATCCTCAACATACTAGATATTTATTTGTCTAGGAATGTATAACCATATTCTAGTACTAAAAAAATTGAATATGCTTGTATTTTCATGAAAACAGAAAAATTCTTTTTGCTCACGAATAAAACAAAATTCTAATTGCATTAAAAAATATATTTATATTGTGAAGTTGATATTTTATATATTTATTATATATATATACACACACATTATAACACAATAAACTATATGTTATTCGAGTCTTGTCTAATGATGTTATAGTGCCTAAAATGAATGTGCATTTTCTATTAACGGTATGCTTACATGTAACCATTACATGAAGATACACAACACATGAGCTTTGGGATTGCCAACGGCTTGGGGTCGCTCCAAGAAAGCCGCTATGAACTATCTTATCAAGCGGGTTGAGACAAAAACAGCATCTTGGAAGCAGAGGATGCTCACTCCGGCAGGTCGGGAGATTTTGATAAAGGCCATCCTATAAGCCATCCCGGCTTATGCGATGGCATGTTTCAAACTCCCGGTAGGTCTCATTAATGACTTGCATGCTCGAATCTAGAAGTTCTGGTGGGGAGGTACTAAAGCGGATGGATCGATTTGTTGGGTGGCTTGGGAAAAGATGGTAAAGCCTACGAGCATGGGTGGGCTTGGTTTAAGGACTTGTCTATCTATAACCGTGTCCTACTCGCTAAGCAAGCTTGGAGGGCTGTCAAAAACCCCAATGCTCTTTGGGTGCAAGTTGTGAAAGGGGTCTACTTCCCTAATGGATCTTTTATGGAGGCAAAATTGGGTGGCTCTCCCGCTTGAGCCTGGCGTAGTCTTCTAGAGGATAGGGATGTGTTTAAAGAGCAGACTCGATGGAATGTTGGCTCTGGCGCTCAGATTCATATTTGGGGAGAGGCATGGGTGCCGGGGTTGCCCCTTTTCTGTATACAGAGTCCGCGGCCCCCAGACTGTCACTTGCAGCAGGTTACCGAGCTGATTAATTGGGAGTTTGGGCTTTGGAATCTACCTCTTCTGCACCAGCTGTTCTCTAGTGACGAGTCTCGGGCCATATCTGCAATCCCAGTGGGGAACTCGGATTTTGTGGATAGGGTGGTCTGGGATCCAAGTCCTAAGGGCATTGTTACAACGAAGGAAGCATACAAGTGGATGTTCTTTGTGGGTGCCCGGCCTTGTGAAACGGTTGCATCTTCTTCTCTGTCTATTACTGGAAGGCGGTTTGGAAGATTGATACTCTACCTAAGATAAAACATTTCATGTGGAGGATGCTATGAAATGCACTACCAACCATGGAATGTCTGAAGAGGAGAAATATTGTGAGCCAGGACATGTGCCTGGTCTGCCATTTAGGGGTAGAGACTGTCGAGCATACTATTTTGTCTTGTGACCATGTAAGGGCCACCTGGTTTGCCCTTGGTTATGTCTTCCAACCTGAGGATGTACAATATATTCGCAAGTGGTGGGAGAGAATGTGTACTAGATGGATGGATTCTGATGGTTTTGTTTTGGAGTTATTGGCACAAACTTGTTGGGAAATCTGGAAGTGTCGTAACAAGGTTCTTTGAGCAAGTCCGGGCTGATCCTGTCCAGACTATGTGCCGTGCTACAAGGTTGTCATCTGAGTTACTTCAGCAACAACAGCAGACCCAAAACAATGAGCCACAGGTCCGACCACAGAACACAGACTCTTGGAAATGCCCACCACTAGGGTGGATAAAGGTTAATTGCTATGCATCCTTTGTCAATAAGGAAGCTCTTATGGGGTATGCCGCTATCTTTAGGAATGAGAGGGGACGCCTTGTGGATTGTGTAACTGGCACCCGTAGATGCTTATCTCCTGTCGTGGCCGAGGCATGGGGGCTCTGGGCAGCTGCTACCAAAGCCAAGTCGCTGGTATTGAATGAGTTATCTTCGAGTGTGATTCGCTTTTGTTAGTGCAGGCTATACAGCAAGAATTTGAGGAAGAACTTGACTGGCAGTTGCAGGGCCTTGTGCTAAGAATCCGACGATTGTTGCAAAATTTTCAGTTTAAGTCTCTTGCTTATGTAAATAGGAAAAGGAATAGGGCTGCAGACTCGTTGGCAAAGTTTATAGGGACTAAACTCCCTTTGAGGGTATTGGTGTGTCCACACTACGGACTGCTATCCATGTAGAAGCCAAAAAAACACAAGAGTGAATTCATAAAAAAAAAAAATACACAGGTCACAGAGTGAAAGTTTTGACTACAAAGTTTTATCAGTTTTACTGCTAGCAAAGTTGAAAAACACACACACATACACCATTTTCTTCTCGCCCGCCCCGTCCATCCAATTTCCATGGCGGTCTCCTCCAAGTCCTAACCCCTACACAGTACACACACCAACAACCTCACCGCTTCCTCCACCTACCTTCCAACTCTTCCTCATGGCCAATCCCGATCCTTCTCCGGCTTCTTCCCGCACTGTCCTCGACCCGCTCTCCACCTTCGACCTCTCCTCTATCTCCCCTTCCCCAATCCACTCCCTCTCCCTTTCCCTCTCCTCCTCCTCCCACGACCAAACCCTATTCCACCTCGGCACCCGCTCCGGCTCCCTCCTCCTCCTCCTCCTCCAGCCACCCTCCCTCTCCCTCCTCCGTACCCTCCCCCTCGCCAATTCCCCCATCCTCTCCCTCCTCCCGCTCCCCGATCTCCCCAACCTCCTCGTCCTCGCCAACAACTCTCTCTTCTTAATCGACTCCCTCTTATCTCTCCCCCACAAGAAATTACCCCTCCCTAAATCCCTCCCTCTCATCTCCGCCCTTTCTAAACGGATCGTCTCCCCCGAATCCCCCTGCACTGATCTCTCCCTAGTTAGCCCCGATTCTTCTTCCTCTTCCACTCGAGGTCAGCATTTCTTCCACAAATTAGGCGGCCGCAGCCGGGGCCGGGCTAACGGGATCAAGACGGAGTCGTCACCGGAGACTGAAGCTGACGGTGAGGAGAGTAACGGTAATAGCAGCAGTAGTAGTAGGAGTAGGAGTAAGTACGAGTTCGTTGTTGTGAGTGGTAAGAAGTTGGTTTTGACTGAGCTGGTGAACGGGAGCAGTTTAGTTGTGGTGAAGGAGTTGGTTTGTCTTGATGAAGGGATTAAGAGTGTTGTGTGGATCAATGATTCGATAATTGTAGGGACTAGTAAGGGTTACAGTCTGTTCTCGTGCGTTTCCGGGCAGGGTGGGGTGTTGTTTACTTTGCCGGAGGATGTGGCCAGCTTGCCGTTGATGAAGGTGTTGGCGTGGAAGGAGAAGAAGGTGATGCTGGTGGTGGATAATGTGGGGTTGGTGGTCAATTCGGAGGGGCAGCCCGTGGGAGGAAGCTTGGTGTTCCGGAGGGGGAGGCCGGAGTGTGTTGGGGAATTGGGTCCTTATGTGGTGGTTGTGAAGGGTGGGAAGATGGAGCTGTGCTGTAAGAAATCAGGGCGTTGTGTGCAGACAGTTGCATTTGCGGTGGATGGAGTTGGGCCGTGCTTTGTTGCGAATGAGGAAGGCGGAGATGGAGAGGTTGTTGCTGTTGCCACGCCCTCCAAGGTAAGCGGAACCAAATAGCAACAGTTTCTTTGGTTGGAGGATTTGAGAATTTTAGTCTTTTTGGATAATTAGGATATTGTGACCAAATCAGGCTTCTTCTGTCTATTAACCAGGTCTTTTGCTACCGGAAGGTGCCTTCTGAAGAGCAAATCAAGGATTTGCTGAGAAAGAAAAACTTTAAGGAAGCCATCTCCTTGGTGGAGGAGCTTGAGAGTGATGGAGAACTGTCAAAGGAAATGCTGTCTTTTGTTCACGCTCAAGTGGGGTTCCTCTTGCTTTTTGACCTACACTTTGAGGATGCAGTTAATCACTTTCTGCAGTCAGAGACAATGCAGCCTTCTGAAGTGTTCCCGTTTATCATGCGAGACCCAAATCGCTGGTCCCTACTGGTATTTTCCTTTTGAGCCCATGATGCAATTTCCCTATCTTCTATGTGGTCTTTATAAATCTTGTAGCCACCCTGTTTCATGTTGGCAACGCCTAACTTAATAACACGAAGTAGGGGCAGGAAATTGAAACAATTTAGTGACTAGTAACTCATTGCTTGTCTTATCTTAGCTGATTTGTTAGTTGATGCTTGTGGATGCTCGTTGTGACTTGTAAACAAACAAATGAGTGCAAGTAGACATTAGCGCTAGACTGGCCAGGGTGGGTTGTGGTGATAAATGTGACATTCTGGTCCGTGAATTGGGGACTTGGAGAAATATGATACTCTGTTGATCTTGTTTTTAATTCCTTTTCAGTTACCTTTTCTGTTATGTGTCATAGCATCTAAGATAATTTGTGGACTATCTTAACGAACATGACTATTATTATTATTTGCTTACTCACACAGAATGCGTGAAATATGTAATGAGGTGTTTGAGCTTTATTATTAATTTCCTACTTTAGGTGAGATGTTTTTGTTGAACTCACTATTCCTTTATTAATTTCCTACTTTAGGTGAGATGTTTTTGTTGAACTCACTATTATTTGCTTACTCACACAGAGTGCGTGAAATATGTAATGAGGTGTTTGAGCTGTATTATTAATTTCCTACTTTAGGTGAGATGTTTTTGTTGAACTCACTATTCCAGGTCCCCAGGAACCGGTATTGGGGCTTGCATCCTCCTCCTGCCCCTCTTGAAGATGTTATAGATGATGGACTATTGGCTATCCAAAGAGCCATCTTTCTGAGAAAAGCTGGTATAGATACTACAGTGGATGAGGAGTTTCTATCAAATCCACCAGCTAGAGCTGATTTACTTCAAGTGGCAATCAAAAACATCATCAGGTGTGTCCATTGTCTCTGAAAACAATTTTGTAAGAAACATTTCATTTTAGGTTTGCCCTTACGAGATGGTGCTTTTGCCCATCAATTCATTTGCTATAGATATCTGGAGGTGTCTCGTGGAAAAGAGTTGACTGTGGAAGTGAAAGAAGGGGTTGATACACTTCTAATGTACCTCTATAGGGCCCTAAATAATGTTGATGATATGGAGAAGCTTGCATCTTCTGAGAACAATTGTATTGTGGTATGGGCCATTTTCCTTTGCAGTTACTGGTGCAACTTTTACCGTAGGAGTTTGTATTCGCTTACATGTTAAGTTCACGTGGATGCATAAATTACTTTCTTGGTGTCTATGTGATCAAAGCCTAGGCTGGATTGACTGGTTTCAATCTGGTTACCCATCAATTGGCTAGTAATCTAATCTGGTCTGGTTCAGTTCCAGTACCTGTACATTTAGAAACCCTGCAAACCTGGTTGCCTCAGCTGGTTTGTCCACCTGGGTGACCTTGTTGCAGTTCTTCCTGTTGAAACTGGTTGGATAGATTTAAAAGGATATGATAGTTTGAGTAGCTTGCAAAGGTTGGGTACCGGCCGTTATGGTCGAGGCATAAATGCCTTACCAATTCAGTTCCTCTTTTCTTTTGATCCATGGAGTCTTTTTTTCCTGAATACGAGTTATTCATGTATACAAATGTGATCCTCCAGTTCTAATTTGTTTGTCCATTCTTATTCTTCTTTTCACCCAAGCTAGTTAAAAAATTCTTCATATAAACTTTTCCAAAATATAACAGCACATTTTTATGAGCTCAGCCATCCAACAACTATAAAAGTGAAATAATACATTTTTGAACATTTAATCTGTATGTTAAGATGCTTGAAAAACTAAATCATACATGTTATGTGAGTCGGATTTTCTCCAAAAGTATGTGATTTCCTGGACATCCAAATACCATAGATCTTGAAGATATAACTACTTATATGGAGACTCCTTAGACTATTTGCTCGATACAGATACTTAATTATATGTAGTGTATATTAAGGGTCTGGTTACCTTTTGCCTTCTCTGCGGAGGAGGGATTGCATAATATTGCTGGAAGCAGTAACTGTTGAAGAAAAGCATATGTTCAATAAGCAAACTGAATTGTACCTTTTGGCACAGTTTAGGAAAATGGCAATTTTAATTCAGATATTGACAAACAAAATTGTTTGTTTCGTTGTTTTGGGTATATCCTTCCTCTTCCTTTGATTTTGCCTGTAGTCTCTTAAAGTAGTCCTGTCTGTTGGCAAAGATATGAACCAAAGAAATGATACTTTTATTTTTGATATGCAAGAATACTTGTTCTTAGTTAAACACATGAAGACACAGCATTTTCTACTTGCTTATAATAAGGAAAATCTACCAAAAGGAGATCGAATAGGTGCAGCATCAATACATTATGGGTTCACATTTGCATGAAAGAAAATCTACAAAATATAACAAAAAAATATCATTGCTATATCGTTCTTATGCTTATTTTTTGGACTTCGAATGTTGCTTGATTATTTTATGCATAAGGATGTATTTTCATCAGATGAGGTTTGAAATTCTTAAAGACTGTCTAATGGTGGGGTTTTAGCATCTAATTTGCATTGGGTTTGAATTTTATTATTGGTAATTTTGGCTGAAAATCACACTAGTTGAATAGGCATCTAGTCAATGATAGTTGGGGAATCTTAGTATTCCAATGCATTGCAAAACAGAGGGGCTGTTGTCAGGAGGTTGCTTGAAGGATGACCGTACAACTTCCATGGGCGGTGCAGGAGGAGTTAGAAACTCTATTAGATGACTCCGGGCATTTACGGACACTTGCCTTCTTATATGCAAGTAAAGGAGTGAGCTCCAAGGCTCTTGCTATATGGCGCATTCTGGCTAGGAATTACTCTTCTGGTCTATGGAAAGACACTGCTGCAGATAGCAATTCCAATGTTCTCTCTGGTAGGGAGATTGCTGCAATTGAGGCATCCAAAATTCTTGAAGAGTCATCCGATCAGGATTTGGTTTTGCAGCACCTTGGATGGGTATGTAGTATTTGGATCGGTGGTTGTTCCAGTGTTTTAAAGCTCTAGCTAATTTATACTTTTGTGCTATTAGGTTGCAGATATCAACTCAATACTTGCCGTTCAAATTTTGACATCAGAAAAAAGAGTAGATCAGCTTTCACCAGGTTGGTTTTGATTCAAAGGATACTCGTAATTGAGTTTGAGTTTCTTTTTACCTAATATGCCACTCTGTAGGTGTATGATCATCTAGTAATATTTTGTTTACTTCATCATACTATCTAACTTGTCTACTGTAGATTTCTTCAGCGTGTTGGGAATTTTTTTGGGTTTGTTCTTTTTATGTAGTAATTTTAGTTACTTTGTTATTCCTTATTAGTACGTTTCAATTTTGAGTGGTGATGGATTTGATAACATGATGATGTTTGACATCATCAGATTTGCATACAATACTGTTTGACTATTTGCAGAAACTGGTGCTAGTTATGGTTCTTATATGTAGTAATTATCTTTGTACAATGTGAATAAGATGCTTATATCCAATCTCTGCAGATAAAGTAATTGCTGCCATCGATCCAAGAAAGGTTGAAATTCTCCAAAGGTTGACATCACCACTTGTTCCATAGATTTTAGCTTCATTGTAGTATATTGTCTGAATTTCCATCACTCATATGAATTTATTTTTGTTTGTGTTTTGTGCAGCTATCTCCAATGGTTGATTGAAGATCAGGACTCTAACGACTCTCAGTTACATACCTTGTATGCCGTTTCACTTGCAAAATCAGCAATTGAAATTTTGGAAAACCAGAGTTCCCCCCAGGAACTTGATGATGGGAAGGTGTTAGCTGGACAAATTTGTGGTTCTGAAAGAACTTCAATCTTTACTAGTTCTGTACGAGAAAGATTGCAGATTTTCTTACAGTCATCAGACTTGTATGATCCGGAAGAGATCCTTGACTTGATTGAAGGATCAGAATTATGGCTTGAAAAGGTGCTTTTTAATTAGTATTACTTGTGTTTGTAACTTATTTGATTACAGTTGGCTGCGTGTTTCAGTTTTACTCATTCTTGTGATACTTTATTGATGCATCTCACTGCTATGGCATACATGTAATATGGGGATAATATTATCTACTGCTTTTAGATGGTGAAATAAATCAATCCTGATTTCTCGTCTGGTCTTGTCTGCAGGCTATCCTATATAGAAGATTAGGGCAAGAGACATTGGTCCTCCAGATTTTGGCTCTGTAAGCTTCAAATCATTTTGATTTGACTTTTGTATAAAATGGAAACCTAGAATGTCCCAACCATTGGTCCAGTAAAATTCGCTATGCAATGTACTTCTTACACAATTCTTAAATTCCAGTATAATATTGTCCCGTTCACCTTCCACTGCTCTACTTTTGAAGCAAACGCCGAATTCATCCAAATTTACTTATTATTCCTCGATACGCGCTTCCATTGCTTTGCCTTAAACTTGTCCTTAGAAATTCTTTACATATTAGAAGTAGGCGTATTTTCTCAGATTATGCAGTTCCAATATGATAACTATCAATCAAAGTGGATATTTTCTTTGATATAGACAGCTGTTGTGTTTTACTCACTCCTTCCTTTTTCCTTGTCATCTTTGTTTGACATTGGTACTTAATACTTCAAATTCTCTTATTTTTTCTGTGGTTGCATGTCTTGGATACACTTCTGGTGCGGTTTTGTTATCCAACTCTTTTCTTAATCATGTTGTTGGAAAATCAAATTTTTTTATTTCTCCAACAAGTCTGGGGCAGGGAATTGTCCATTCTCTTTGAAGATGATGGTGGTGTGGCATGTTTTTGCTGTTTTTCTCAATTCTTATTGAATGACTCTTTTGAACTTCAAGGATGTGGAAATGTGTCATTATTTTAAGGAATGCATATTTTCATATTTCAAATTCTATGCATTTAGAATTATTTTGTTGCCTTCTCAGGAAGCTTGAGGATAGTGAAGCTGCCGAGCATTATTGTGCAGAGATTGGTAGACCGGATGCCTATATGCAGTTAGTTTCTCTATTGGGTTTCCATTTTTTTTACATTCTGCTCTCCATTAGAGGCATGTTGGGTTTCTCATGTTTATCCGATTCCTTCAGGTTACTTGATATGTATTTGGATCCTCAAAATGGTAAAGAGCCTATGTTTAATGCTGCTGTTCGTCTTCTGCATAACCATGGAGAAGCTCTGGATCCTTTGCAAGTTTTGGAGGTAATCCTCACATGCTAATATATTTTCTATATTATGTTGCATTTAGTTTATTACAGTGCCTGATAAGTTGCCCTATCTACTTATAATAAGAAGAAAATATTTCTCTTTCTCTCTCTCTTGATATGCTGGTCTTATGCTCCAGACATTGTCCCCAGACATGCCCCTCAAACTTGCCTCAGATACAATATTAAGGATGTTGAGGGCTCGAATTCACCATCATCGTCAGGGACAAGTAAGTTCTATTTCTTTGGAATTGTTTGAAAATTTTACGATGAAAAATTTCCCACAACAGTTTTCAGCTTTTACCCTTTCAATCGTATGTTTATGATAGTGAATGCTCTGGCTTAACTGCTATTTGTGTTGTGTCCAGAATCAATAGATGCCATTTAAATGATATGGTACATATAACATTGTGTTGTACATATTGGATTCCCTGGTAAAAGATGGTAGTTTAGTGGTTGTTCCGCTCGTCCCAAGTAGCCTTACAGACTCTTCTATCTGCAACATGTGATCATATTCTTGGTCCACTTGGACTCTAATACTACATGTGACAACATGCTGTTCTGCTTTAGCATGCGAAAATAGGTTCTGGGCTTTGGTAGCTTTTGGATGTTTCTGGCATCTTTGACTCCCGTATGAGATTTCCTTGATAATTAAATATAGCAGAAAGCCAACATATAGAAGAGAATTATGCCTGGACACTGATGAGTTGTCATGAAATAAAGAATAAAGATCCATTCTTTCTCTTCGGCATGGAGTTCCTTTCCCTTTTGCCCCATGATGTGGTTGTGTGCAAGATTGCTTTCCACCTTTTTCTCTTCCATTTTCATTCAAATTTGTATATTCTCGGCATTGCCTTGTCATTGATGATACTCTAATTGCTGTGGGGGGCGTTGGATCTTTATATGTTTATCTTTGGCTTGCACCTTTTCTTTGGTTGTGGTTGATCTGTTTACATATTACAGTACGGCTTGTTTTGTAGATTGTGCATAATTTATCACGTGCGCTAGCTGTTGATGCAAGACTTGCAAGATTGGAGGAAAGATCAAGGCTTGTTCAGATCAATGATGAGAGCCTCTGCGACTCTTGTCATGCTCGCCTGGGAACAAAACTATTTGCAATGTACCCAGATGATACTGTCGTCTGTTACAAGGTCTGATCACTATCACAATTGTTCTTATGGAATCTCTTATATATATTTTCCTTCCTCAGGATTATGAATCTTGGGAGTTACTAAACCGTTATGCAAAAATAATTCTTGCGGGTTTTTTTATATTCTGTAATAACATAAAATCTACATTTTGCTGGTTTGGCAGTGTTTCCGTCGGCAGGGTGAGTCTACCTCTGTCACAGGTCGTGACTTTAAACAGGATGTGTTAATTAAGCCAGGCTGGCTCGTGACTCGCTGAGCTAGAAATGCTTTGTACCTTTTGGTTAATGGAAGTTCAAGTGGTTGCCTTCTCCCTAATGTTACCATATATGATGACTAACGTCATGCTTGGCTCCATCATCATCTTTTTCTTGGAAGAGAGTATAGTTGACAACAGCGGCCATTGCTCATGTATCTATGGAACTAGTACAAAATCTTCTGTTTTTTCTTTTTTTTTGATCTGGGTGGAAGGATATAGTCAAAGTCCGTATCTGTATGATTTTGTTTGTAAATTGCCTAACAGAGGACTTGATGCGAGTCATGTTTATAATTAATTTGAGATTATGTATCGCTGGCTGCACTATAGTTGCGTAGTCAAATATTCGACATTTACCTTTTGTGCACATTTGTGGTAAACTTATCCGAGACTGAGTCATATAGTCTGTATGTTGACAAAAAAAATTTCGTATGAACCATCTATGCGCCAAAAAAAAACGACTCTGCATGAACCTTAATAGTAATTTGTCTGCATTATGACTATATCACGAACAATTATTGTGATCATTTGTTCTTTTAAGAAAGATGTGTTATTTACGTGGCGAAGAAAAATGTCATTTATATGCCAGGACTATAAGATGTGATTATTGATCACTTTTTGGCACCTTATTATCACAGCATAAAAATATATGTTATATTTGTACAATTTGTTTGCTTGAAAATTATTATTTTCTAAAACAATTGGGATGGGTTCTGAAAAATTGCTTCGCTGGGAGCTAGCAGTGTGAGAGGATGGGGAAAATTTCGGATAAAGGGCTTGGAGTCCTACTATTCTTGAACACTTTTCAATCAAGTCCTATAATTATTTTTTTGATTAATCAAGTCCTATTTTTTTAACCGTTTATTTAATAAGTCCTACTAACGGTTTCCGTCGATTTTTTGCTTAGTATCACCCTTTGACATGGCACTTACATGTGACCAGCTGATGTGTAAATATTGCCACATAGGACGGTGGGAAAATTTCCCACCATTTTTTTCCACCCATTATTTCAATTGTAGATTTTGTTTCCCTCCCAATCTTGTCATTTTATTCCTGGCACAACCATGAACCAAAATACGTTCAGGAAAAAAAAACTAATGAACCAAAATAACCCATTTATTGCACTAGAAAAGTGAAAAACAATTTAACATAAAAATTAAAATAAAATAATATAAAATAATACATGCCAAAATAACCAAAATAAAATAACCAAAATTTTTTAAAAAATTAAAATAAATAAAATATAAAACTTTAGCTGCCAAAGTAATTTTTTTAGAATATATAGCCAAACAATCTAAAAAATAAAATAAATAATCATAAAATTATTTTAAAAAATAATCAAAATAATATAACCAAAATTTTTTTAAAATAATATAAAAGGACTAAAAGATTCTTAAAAAACTAAAAAAAATATAAAAAAATTCTTAGAATAAAAATTAAAATAAAATAACAAAATAAATTATAAATTATATGAGACGCCCCGACCCGTATTTACCGTACACAGTAAACACGTGCCGGAACTATGACAACCCAACCCAGTAAAGCCCAACAAACAGTGTGTAAATCAATAAATTGGCCAACGGCCCAATAACAAAACTGAAAACCGGCCCTTCGGCCCAACATGGTACTCGTCACCCGAACCCCGGGGACATCAGCAACAACAACCATCCGGCCCATTGGCCCAACTACAACATAAGCACAGCAGAAAACTCAACAATATGCACAGCGGAAGACTTATGACTCACATGACAACATATGTAAGGCCCAATGCAACTAAAGGATCCGAGTCCTGTCCGAGGGTACGCTTCAGCTTGCCCCGTACGTTCCTGCACTACAAACAACTCATCCTACGGGATGAAACCCCGCAGGCGAGGGGTGAGTCCGAAGCGCTCACCGACGAAAGATAAACAGTGATATATTCAACCGCAATACTTTCGAAATGAACACAACAATAAGATCAAACAATCACAACACAAGGATACTGCCATAACAACTAACACATACTATACGACAGAGGAATCCAACTCAAACAACACATCAGAGGAAACCAACACGAACAACATAACAGAGGAAACCAACACAAACCACACGATAGAGGAATCCTACTAAATCATATCAAGCCAAGACCAAATGAATACTTATTAATTTTTATTACCAATTTTATCTT
Organism: Turnera subulata; assembly: GCA_028386065.3. Classification (NCBI taxonomy): domain Eukaryota; kingdom Viridiplantae; phylum Streptophyta; class Magnoliopsida; order Malpighiales; family Passifloraceae; genus Turnera; species Turnera subulata. Next base: position 127,719 of record JAKUCV010005205.1, read on the forward strand.
CCGGGCCCCGTCACTGGACAAGCTAGGGTCGTACCTGGTTATTAACTAATTCTGGATGCCAGGCCACACCACAATCCGGGATCAACATCCCCATATCTCAAATCCGGGATCAACATCCCAATATCTCATATCCGGGATCAACATCCCAATATCTCAAATCCGGGATCAACATCCCAATATCACAAATCCGGGGTCAACACCCCAACCAACTAACCCTCTGGCCATGACACCACAAAACTAGTCTCTAACCATCTAGTCGTACCACTACTTTCCAAGTGACAAATATATCATCTTAAATACAGTGCAATTCCATTACTCTTTCATCAGTTATCCAATTACCAATTCCTCAGATTAATCCAAATCTCACTCAATCAACAATCTCATATCACCAATCTTTCACATCAAACAGTTCAACAATATTTCCAACACAACAACACAGGACTAACACGTTTCTACAACAACATCAACAATTCCACAGCAATCATGTAACAGTCAACAATCATTCCAGCAGAACAAATAAACAATAAAAATACACAAACCACAAAACTACACACACAGCATTACGGGCACATATCAGGGTTTATCCATCCTCACCTTGGCCGATTACTCAACTTCGGAAACTATGACCGGTCCGACGCCGGCTCCTCGGAAAACTGCCCGATATTCAAACCTATACCACAAGACAATACATACACATAAATGCACATATTCGGTATACTATGATGCCCAAGCTGCGTATTTACCCATCCCCGTTACACATCTTTTATTTATTTCCTTTTACCAAAAATATCTTACCGTACGTATTTCCGAATATAATTTCGGTACTATACTTTAATTAAGCTCTTTTCAGAATATATTTCATAAAATGACTATAATTCCCAAAAATAATAATTACTATAATTTTTCTGAAAATTATAACATATGTATATATTTTCCATATTATTTCTATAAAAAGTATTATACTTTCCAAAATATAATTCCCAAGTATTATTGTTTTTTGAAAACTCTATTTTCAGGAAGTATAATCATATACACTTGTTTTCTGAAATAAATACGAACTTATTAATATAAATATTTTCCAAAAGAAATTCGTACTATAATTACATTTCCTTAAAATAATGTTAGTAATATCGTTTTATTATTTTTTTTCCAATAAAACATATTCATTTACTTCATGTTTATATATTTACCAAAATACTATAACTCATTCTTACCATATTACTATTAAAATAACCATAACACAATTACCTTAATTTTCCAAAATAATATATCTAAGTAATTATTTTCTAAAACGTAACCACATACTAGGTATACCAAAATAATTATAACTGGCCAAGTTAGTTATTTTCATATCTTTATTTTTCCAGAATAATTCCATATTAGTCATAAATTTATTTAATTCTCTAGATTAAATATGTAAATAAGATATTAGTCTTTGTTATTACTCACTAGTTCCGTTAATATATTCAGCCCATGGATAAAAGAAATTGTTAACCCAAAGTCTATAATGCATGCTAGAGTGCAGGCCCTTTGGTTCGGCCCAGAAGAAGACCTGGGCCAGACATCTTAGCCCAGTCGGCAGCCTAGCACGCAACTCACCAAGGCTCACGGTTCTGGGCTCGGGCGTTGCAGTTACAAGGCGTGGACGGCTGCTGGTGGTCGACTGCAGACGGCGGTGCAAGGCGATGCGAGGAGGGCGGCTGATTGTGGCGGTGTCTGCCGACAGCAGCAGCAGGAGCAGAGGAGAACGACGGTTGCGTGTGGCTCCGGCGGCGCTGCTGTAAAGGGAAGGGAAAGAGGAGGCCGTCGGGTCGTGGTGTGCGACGGCGGTCGTCCTGGTGGAGATGCGTGCGTGGAGAGGTGGCGGCAGGTTTGGTGTTTGGTGGCGACCTCGGGTCGCACGCGAGGAGGGAGGAGGAAGGAGGCGACGTTGGTGGTTCGTGGGCGATGGGTGCTGCACGCGGTGAGGAAGAACGAGGAAAGGGGAGGCGCCGCTACGGTGGCAACGCCGGCGGGTCGTGGTTGTGATGGTGTCTTGTGTGAGGGTGAAGGTGGTTCATGGGTGGTCTCGGTGATGGTGGTGTTCACGGGGAGAGGGAGAAGAAAAGTAAGAAGAGGGGATGGATGTGTGTGGGTCGGTAGAGGAGAGGAGAAATAATGAAGTAGAGAAAAGGGAAGAACAAAGAAAAATCAGAAGAAAGGATGGGGAAAGGGAACAACAAGTCACGGGGAAACAAGAAAAGGAAGAGAGGTGGGCCGACAGCGGGGAAAGAAGAAATTGGTGGAGGGGTCAGTGGTCACGGGTGGAGAGGCGGCTGAGAAGAAAGAAAAAGAGAAAGAAAAAGGAGAAGGAGAAAGGAAGGGAAAGAAAGAAAAGAGAGATGAAAAGTGGGGCCCGCGCGGCTGGGGAAAAACTGGGAGAGAGGAAGAAATGTAGCCGGGAAAGAGGAAGAGGAAGGAAAGAGAAGGAAGAGTGGCCTCGGGGCAAAGCCTCATTTGGCCGGTCCGGATTCTCACGTCGGAATCTCGTAAACGCAGGAATACTCCCGTCTTTTCGAATTTTCCGTCCCGAGTCCATAAATACAACTCGGGCTCGAAAAATCCGATTAATCCTCCTGAACGTCGTCCAAGTCTCGGAACTGGAAACGAGGCTCGGTTAGTTAGGAAGATACTCCCGAGCGTGGGAAAACTCTCGGTTTCGAAAAACGACTCCCGATTTACCTTGAATTAATTACCCAAGATTAATTCAATAGTAAATCACGGTAAATAGAATTTTACAGTCCCGGTAAAAATCTAAATTTTACCCGGGCTATTACATTATAAATGAAAATAGAAAATGTAGATGAATAAATACATAAAATATAACATAGATTCTATTTAAAAGATGAAGATTTCTTAAAAAATAATTAATTAGATTCATATAATAAATATTTAAAGTAGAAAAACATATTCTCTTAAGTATTAAAATGAATAAAATCTCCCCTTCCCCTCTTCCTCTCCACGCGCGCGCGCGCTGCCATCAACCGTTCTCTGCCACCAACGGTCGACCGCGCCGCCACCAAGCACCACCCGCAGCCGTTCGCGTCGCCTCTTCCCCGCGATGCCACCGCCCCCATCTGCAGTCGCCGCCGCGCTCGTGCCCGCCTCACCCTGCCTCGCCCGTCCCGTGCCGCCGTCGCAGACCTGCAGCTCAAGGTGAGCTTGGTTGTTGGCAACCCGGTTACATGGTGATATGGGTCGGGTCGACCCGCACATTTTGGATGGGTTAGGGTTTGGTTTTGTAGGCTTAAGTTTGGTGGGCTTAGAGTTTTAGGTTGGGTTGAAGGATGGGTTGGCATGGTGGGTCTGATATTGTGGTTTGGGCTTGATTTTGGACTGTGATTTGTGGGTTGGTGTTTGTGGGTTATGTGTCTGGGCTGGGTCGTAGACAATGGGCTGCATAGTAAGGCCCAGTCCATTAATTATAATTAAAATAAAAAAAAGATAAACGTATATCTGGAAAATAAATAATAATATGGCTGATAATTATATTTTTCTAGAAAAATAATAATATGTATTACAAAGTATATTTTCAGGAGATAAAATAACTACTTAGACATGTTAATTTGGAAATTAAGGTGATTATGTTATAGTGATTTTAATAATAATATAGTAAGTATGAATGATAGTATTTTGGAATATATATATATATATATATATATATATATATATGTATATATGAAGTATATGAATATATTTTACTGGAAATAAAACTAATTTGGAGATATATATATATATATACATATATTTTGAGGAAAATGATAAGTTTTAAATATGGATTATGGAAATATATATATATATATATGTAATATACTAGAATTTATGGAAATACTTTTGGAAATATAAATATAGTATGATAATTAACATTTCCTAAATTTATAATTATTTTGATATTATTACTACTTATAAAAGTATTTTACCTTTGGAAAATATTTATATTTATAAATTCGTATTTATTTTCATAAAATAAATTTATATGATTATATTTTATGGAATATGGTTTTCTAAAGAAAAATTATATTTTGTAAATTATATTTTGGCAAGAATAATACTCTATGAAAGTTATTTGAAAAATGTATACACATGTTATATTTCCCTAGAAAATTATGTTGTTTATTATTTGGGAAAAAGGTATAATTAATTTATGAAAAATATTTTGGGAAGAGTTTTAATTAAAGTATGGTACCGAAATTATATTCAGAAATACGTACAGGTAATTATTTTCGGTAAAAGATAATAATAACGGATATGAACCGGGATGGTTTATTTCGTAGTATTGGCATCATAGCATACCAATTATGTGCATTTACGTGAGCATGTTGTTTTGTTGTATAGGTTATGATATCGAGCAGTTCCTGTGGAACCGGCTTTGGACCGATTGATGTTTTCTGAGTTGGTAATCGGCTAAGGTGAGGTTAAGTAAATATTTATTTACATCCCGTGATATCAAGTTGCTGTTTCTTTACTGAGTCCAATGATGCTGGTATGATACTTTGTGGCTGTGTATGGTTTGTTGTGTGATGAATTATGTTGATAATTGTTGCCATCGATGTTGTTGAGAATATTGCTACTGTTGAGTTGTTGACTATATGTGACATTGCTGGTGTGAAGCCTTGTGGTAGTGTATGGTTGTTGTGTGAGGTATTAAGTTGATAATTGTTGCCGTTAATGTTGTTGAAATTATTGTTGCTGTTGATATAATTGATGATGTTGGGATTGTGGATATAAGTAAGATTATTGTAGTTGTTGACTGTAGAATTGTGTGAGTTGAGAACCGGGGGTACTATTATGTGATGACAGTTTGGTATTGGTTATTATCCAGACGAGCGGAGAGGCTGCGAGCCTGCTCGGGATAATGAGATAATGGTTGGATGATAGAGATGTAGTAACTAGTCAAGGATAAAGGAAATAATAAAATTGAATACACTTAGACATCTAATGAGTCACAGTTAAATGTTGGAACAGCCAGATGGTAGTCTGATTTATGGTGCTGGGGGAGAGTGTGCTTGGGGTCTGCTCCATATCTGTACCAATTATTATTTTAGGCGCTGGGGGAGAGTTAGTGGTTGGTCCTGCTCCCTGTCTGTGCCAGTTTTACGTGGAGGTACCAGGGCGGGGTCCACGGGCTAGCTAGCTTGACTACCAGGCGACGGCCATCATTTAGCTTGTGATAGGGGCCCTGATAATAAAATTGGAATAGCGTGTCTAGAATCACCAGTGTGTATTTAAGGTTCGTGAGAACCTTGGTTAGTTGTTGTGTTGTGACTTGGATTATTTACGGTGTTGTATATGTATATTTGCTTATGGGTTTACCCGGTGGGCACTTCGGACTCACCCCTCACCTGCGGGCTTTCATCCCGTAGGTTGAGTTATTTGTGGTTCAGGTATATTGCATTCCAGACAGGCTGCGGCGTCATCCCTTGGACAGGGCTTGGATCCATAGTTTGCATCTCTGTCGCATACAGTGTTAGTGAGTTTATAAGTCTTCCGCTGTGCATGATTTTACTGTTATTGGGCCATTGGGCCGGTATTGTATTTACGATGTTTATTATTTGCATATGTTGTCATGTGAGTCATAAGTCTTCCGCTGTGCATACTGCTAAGTCTTCTGCTGTGCTGATTATAATTGTTGTTGGGCCATTGGGCCGGTTATGATAATATTGATGTTGGGCCGTAGGGCCACATTGTTGTTTATATTTTTGGGCTGTTGAGCCAGGGTTCATGTTTTATACACTGCATGCTGGGTTTGACTGGTTGGGTTGTCACAGTTCCGGCTTGCGTTTACTGTGTACGATAAATACGGGTCGGGGCGTCTCATTTTGGTAGCGGAGCGGGCGTTAGGTCTTGTCGGGCAGTCTATGTGTGTTGTTGTCTTGTTTGCATAGTTCGCTCCACTTGTTAATATTTTACATCATTTAGTTAGTGCATTATGGATCCAGTCGAGGGACGCCAGCTGTCGCGGAACATACACATATGAGGTAAATGATGCCATAAATATGCGAAAATACAAATATTATTGATATTGATAATACTGGAAGTACAACAGAAATACTATATTGATATTTGTTATTTTATAGAAATAAAGGGAAATATTACATGGATTTTTGATAATTTATAAAATAAAAATACATTTAACGATTCGGGACGACGTTGACACGGAAGCTGTTTGGATCGCTGTTGACGTTGACCGTGACTCTGTCGCTCCACGAGAACCACATGCCGCCTCTGTCGCGCTGGCCAGGAATCTCGAACCGGTTAGCTTGAGGGAATCGGAGTGGAATCAGACCGTGATCGTCTCGTGGTTGCCACTGCGTCTCCGTCAGAAGAACCATGTTGGGCTTGTACTGGTTCTTCAAGTCCCTCAAAGTACGCGAGAATTCTTGGGCACGCCTTGCTACTCCTCTGCAGTTCCACACCAGCAGTCGTGCCTTTGGCCAAGTTGGAGGTAGCCGAGTCATTCTGGGCATGCTCTGAGCTGTCATTGAGAGTTGGTAGTAGGCGCCTTGCTCCACAGTTTGGCAAGTGGACTCCAGATTGAACTCCTGTAGCCTCTCGGAGATGAAGAACATCACGGAGTTTGCCGATCCGTAGTAAGAGGTCCTCAGTGTCCCATGGTCCTCTAGGAAGAACACCTCCTCCATGGGAGTGACGAAGAATCTTGAGGAGTAGAGCTCGTCGACAAAAACTAGACGCGGCATTCTGCCGAGCTCGTTCGGTAGCTCTTCAGCACGTTCGTTGACCATGCTGTAGGCTAGAAAATTCCTTCTGCCAAGATTGGCACCTTCGACGAAGAAGACGGATGAAGGAGCAGGCATTTTGTTTGGACGTGTGGGGTTTTGTTTTACGATCGTTGTGTTTTCTTTTGCCTCAGCGTTTTGTTTGCTTTTTATGCTTTTGATGAATTATACTTCACCGCTCCTTCTTTTATACTCTTATGGGGAGCGTGATTACCGTTTTTGATTTTCAAGATCTTGCCTTTTGAATTTTACCGTTGCTTTATTTATTGCTTTGATACTTTATGCGTTTTTCGGATTACCGTGCCAGAGTTTTTTAGTCTTTTTGCATCTCTTGATTTTCTTCGCTCTGGCTACCTTGTCTTTTCTTTTTATGGTCTTAATATCTATTCTTGCATCTTTTATCACAAGCATCCGTGACCGTTGAGGCTAGACGGATGGGGCCGTATCTCGAGTAGAGCGCATGTGCGACAAGCTCACAGCTGTTCGGACATCGTGGAGAGATACGAGCCTTGACAGACGTTTTGGCTTATGCGGAAATGGTGAACAAGTGGGTAACGTGTCTTTCGAGGGACACAGGACGTTCCCGTGATCATCGCTTTACCAGTTAACGGATATCTTCTTCACGAGGTTAACGGACGTCACCGTTAGTTGTAAGTTACGTTTCGTGGTTCGAGGATGTTTACGTCCGATATGAGCACCGATCATGAAAACGTGTTTTGTTTAAATTCCTTTTTGTTTTGATTTTGTTAAACGAGTTTTGTTTTATTTTTAATTTCTTATGTTGATTTCGCCTTCTTTTGTTGGTCCTGTTTTAAACATATTTATGTTTGATTTTATTTTCCTTTTGATGGTTTCATTTTGGTTTAATATTTTGTTTTTCAGTTAAATATGACTATTCATGTCTTAATAAGAGAATTCATGATATAAGAATTTTGATTTAAAAAGGAAATTTATTTATTAATTTCATAATAAGGTTTTACAACAGAGAAGAAGTACTCTATTGAGTTACTTGCTTCTCTAAGTCTTTTACAAGTTGCTGGACGTTCCTCAGGTGAGGGAAGAGCTCCCAGCACGCCAGTTCGATTTGCGCCACTGCCGAGCTGATCTTCTTCAGCGAGAAGTTCAGTTGCGTCAGCTTTTGTTGCAGAGTGCTGCTCTCAGCTACCGCCTTGCCCTTACGATCTTCAGCCCTCTTGCTAGCACGTTTCTTCCGTCGTTTTGGGGAAACGACCATGTGCTCCTTCAGACCGATGATGTTGGTCTTGAAGCGTTTCTTCGGAGGCTCTTCATCGGAGCTTGTCGGGAAAGCAATGCCGCCGATGTAGCTGTTGTTCTCGGAGTCAGAGGTTGTCCTTGATCTCAGTGGAGAGTCCATGGCTGTGTGTGAGTTTGCCAGTCATGAGGTTCGATTTTTATAGAGGACGAGATGTCGCTTAAGGGTATAAGCGGTATCTCTTGTTGAGGTTGGACACCTGGCAGAGTGTGCCAGAAGCTTATCGTGGTAGGACCCACGAATAAGATGACGGAATTTTGGAGACGAAATTCTTTTTAAGGGGGGTAGAATGTAACAGCCCGGGTAAAAATTTGGATTTTTACCGGGACTGTAGAAGTCGATTTACTGTGATTTACTGTTGAATTAATCTTGGGTAATTAATTCAAGGTAAATCAGGAGTTGTTTTTCGAAACCGAGAGTTTTCCCGCGCTCGGGAGTATCTTCCTAACTAACCGAGCCTCGGTTTTCAGTTCCGAGAGTTGGTCGATGTTCAGGAGGGTTAATCGGATTTTCCGAGCCCAAGTCATATTTTTGGACTCGGGACGGAAAATTACGACTATGCCCTTGTCTTCTTCTTTTTCTTCCTTTTTCTCTTTTTCTTTTCTTTCTCCTTTCCCTCTTCTTCTCTTCTTTTCTTTTCTCCTTCTTTTCTTTTTCTTTTCTTTTTCTTTTCTCCTTCCCCCGTGAACCAGTTTTCCTTTTCCCGTGATCAATTGTTCTTTCCCCCGTGACTTGCCCTTGTCTGCACCCCCCCTCCCCCCATCCTTTCTTCCTTGCTTTTTCGGGTTTCTTTCTTTTCTTTCTTTTTATTTTCTCCTCCTTCTCCTCTTCTCCACCGGCCACCACCGAGATGCCCCCCCACTCTCTCCCTTCTTCTTCTCTTTTTCTTCCTCCTCCTTCTCCCTTTTCCCTTCCTCCTCCGGCCTTACCCCTACCGCCCCTCCTCTTCCTCGCTAGACCCGACAACCTCACAGCCCGCGCCGCCTGCAACCCCACGCCGCCATCCCACCTTCTTCCTCCTCCCACCTTCGCAGCCGCCACCGGATCCGCCGCGCCCCTTCTTCTTCGCGACACCACCACCGCAGCACACCCGCGCCGTCCACCACCTGAGTCGTCGCCCTCCCCTTCCCCTCTTCCTCTCCACGCGCGCGCGCTGCCATCAACCGTTCTCTGCCACCAACGGTCGACCGCGCCGCCGCCAAGCACCACCTGCAGCCGTTCGCGTCGCCTCTTCCCCGCGATGCCACCGCCCCCATCTGCAGTCGCCGCCGCGCTCGTGCCCGCCTCACCCTGCCTCGCCCGTCCCGTGCCGCCGTCGCAGACCTGCAGCTCAAGGTGAGCTTGGTTGTTGGCAACCCGGTTACATGGTGATATGGGTCGGGTCGACCCGCACATTTTGGATGGGTTAGGGTTTGGTTTTGTAGGCTTAAGTTTGGTGGGCTTAGAGTTTTAGGTTGGGTTGAAGGATGGGTTGGCATGGTGGGTCTGATATTGTGGTTTGGGCTTGATTTTGGGTTGTGATTTGTGGGTTGGTGTTTGTGGGTTATGTGTCTGGGCTGGGTCGTAGACAATGGGCTGCATAGTAAGGCCCAGTCCATTAATTATAATTAAAATAAAAAAAGATAAACATATATCTGGAAAATAAATAATAATATGGTTGATAATTATATTTTTCTAGAAAAATAATAATATGTATTACAAAGTATATTTTCAGGAGATAAAATAACTACTTAGACATGTTAATTTGGAAATTAAGGTGATTATGTTATAGTGATTTTAATAATAATATAGTAAGTATGAATGATAGTATTTTGGAATATATATATATATATATATATATATATATATATATGTATATATGAAGTATATGAATATATTTTACTGGAAATAAAACTAATTTGGAGATATATATATATACATATATTTTGAGGAAAATGATAAGTTTTAAATATGGGTTATGGAAATATATATATATATATATATATGTAATATACTAGAATTTATGGAAATACTTTTGGAAATATAAATATAGTATGATAATTAACATTTCCTAAATTTATAATTATTTTGATATTATTACTACTTGTAAAAGTATTTTACCTTTGGAAAATATTTATATTTATAAATTCATATTTATTTTTTTCATAAAATAAATTTATATGATTATATTTTATGGAATATGGTTTTCTAAAGAAAAATTATATTTTGTAAATTATATTTTGGCAAGAATAATACTCTATGAAAGTTATTTGAAAAATGTATACACATGTTATATTTCCCTAGAAAATTATGTTGTTTATTATTTGAGAAAAAGGTATAATTAATTTATGAAAAATATTTTGGGAAGAGTTTTAATTAAAGTATGGTACCGAAATTATATTCAGAAATACGTACGGGTAATTATTTTCGGTAAAAGATAATAATAACGGATATGAACCGGGATGGTTTATTTCGTAGTATTGGCATCATAGCATACCAATTATGTGCATTTACGTGAGCATGTTGTTTTGTTGTATAGGTTATGATATCGAGCAGTTCCTGTGGAACCGGCTTTGGACCGATTGATGTTTCCTGAGTTGGTAATCGGCTAAGGTGAGGTTAAGTAAATATTTATTTACATCCCGTGATATCAAGTTGCTGTTTCTTTACTGAGTCCAATGATGCTGGTATGATACTTTGTGGCTGTGTATGGTTTGTTGTGTGATGAATTATGTTGATAATTGTTGCCATCGATGTTGTTGAGAATATTGCTACTGTTGAGTTGTTGACTATATGTGACATTGCTGGTGTGAAGCCTTATGGCAGTGTATGGTTGTTGTGTGAGGTATTAAGTTGATAATTGTTGCCGTTGATGTTGTTGAAATTATTGTTGCTGTTGATATAATTGATGATGTTGGGATTGTGGAGATAAGTAAGATTATTGTAGTTGTTGACTGTAGAATTGTGTGAGTTGAGAACCGGGGGTACTATTATGTGATGACAGTTTGGTATTGGTTATTATCCAGACGAGCGGAGAGGCTGCGAGCCTGCTCGGGATAATGAGATAATGGTTGGATGATAGAGATGTAGTAACTAGTCGAGGAAAAAGGAAATAATAAAATTGAATACACTTAGACATCTAGTGAGTCACAGTTAAATGTTGGAACAGCCAGATGGTAGTCTGATTTATGGTGCTGTGGGAGAGAGTGTGCTTGGGGTCTGCTCCCTATCTGTACCAATTATTATTTTAGGCGCTGGGGGAGAGTTAGTGGTTGGTCCTGCTCCCTGTCTGTGCCAGTTTTACGTGGAGGTACCAGGGCGGGGTCTACGGGCTAGCTAGCTTGACTACCAGGCGACGACCATCATTTAGCTTGTGATAGGGGCCCTGATAATAAAATTGGAATAGCGTGTCTAGAATCACCAGTGTGTATTTAAGGTTCGTGAGAACCTTGGTTAGAACAACACAACACTGAACCTAATAAATGCCACAACATATACATATAAACGAATACCCAAATGGGCCACCGCACTTCGGACTCACCCCTCACCTGCGGGCTTTCATCCCGTAGGTTGAGTTATTTGTGGTTCAGGTATATTGCATTCCAGACAGGCTGCGGCGTCATCCCTTGGACAGGGCTTGGATCCATAGTTTGCATCTCTGTCGCATACAGTGTTAGTGAGTTTATAAGTCTTCCGCTGTGCATGATTTTACTGTTATTGGGCCATTGGGCCGGTATTGTATTTACGATGTTTATTATTTGCATATGTTGTCATGTGAGTCATAAGTCTTCCGCTGTGCATACTGTTAAGTCTTCTGCTGTGCTGATTATAATTGTTGTTGGGCCATTGGGCCGGTTATGATAATATTGATGTTGGGCCGTAGGGCCACATTGTTGTTTATATTTTTGGGCTGTTGAGCCAGGGTTCATGTTTTATACACTACATGCTGGGTTTGACTGGTTGGGTTGTCACAGTTCCGGCTTGCGTTTACTGTGTACGGTAAATACGGGTCGGGGCTTCTCAATTTGTCCTTGGTGCGTTGGACCTCCTTTGTAGTTCTTAAGGCTTAATGATTTCTAGTGGGTTTACTGGTTGACTACTCTTACTTCCATACAATTTAGATTTATTTCCGCCAATTATCCGACTTAAGACTCTTTGACTCTTACTTCTAGGCTGTCAAATAAAGTAAAATCATGATTATATTACTTAAAAAAAAAACAAGAGTTGAAATGACACTGTTAGTTATAGTAAAAACTTTACATTGAGCATTATGTCTCCACTGCTTTGATCTACAAAGACGCCATAGGGTCTGTTTGGTTGCCTGGACTGTTAGTCCAAGCCACTTGGACCTGGACTAACCTAGACTTGGACTGACTAGATTGGATGGAGACCATGTTTGGTTGTCTGAACTGTTATGACTGGACTTTAGACTAGTCCAAGCAGACCATGTTTGGTTGTACGTAGGCTGGACTTAGACTAAATGACAGAAATGACTAAAATACCCTTAGAATTGAAATGACAAAGATATTAATTGTTTGAGTTGATATGTAAACCACCCCATATTTTTATAAATTTCCATATGTTTCACTTAAGATGCAGGCTTAATTTTTTTTTTTTTGGATTTCCATATTGTACTAAGCATGTACACTATTATTTTTTTCCCATTTGTATACCATACATTTATTAACATATGTGTATAATGAGACATAACAAGCAATTTTCCAATTGCATCGACAAATGACATGCCATTACCATAATTCTTATAACAAGACGTAAAGCACAATGTTCAAATTCCATTACCATTTTTTGTTGAGAAATGACATGCCATTACCATAATTCTTATAACAATTACTAACAATTTTGGAATAGAACGAATAGAGATTGTGAAAAAAAACAAGTAGTAATATTGCATTCCAAAGAATGGGCAAATTTGGTACAAAATCATCTACACCAACAGTGTTCAAATCCCAACTGTTGTAGTACTCCAATGGTAAACCATATAATCTACTAGATCTAACATCTCTAGTGATGCTACTACTACTGACATCTCCTCTGTTGAATTCACATGGCAAATCTTGATCAAGTATTGATCTTGCAAGCTCTTGATCATCATAATCAATCAAATCTGACAACAATAATTCTGTTGCACCTGAGGACAGTTCGTTGGCTAAGATCACATCACTTCCAGTCTCCTCAAAAACACCACTTCGAATTGTAATCCAATCTTGAAAAGGGAATCATTCAAGAAGAAGAAAAAATGCAGTTAGGCGATTGTCACATTTAAAAGGACCATGATGCCATCCTTTGAAAACTGACGAGGCTTTCTCAAGCCCAAAGCTACAAGGACGGGTGAAAAAAACTAGAAAAGAGACTGAGAATAATTAAGAAGGAAGTGGTTTTAGAAGGAAGTTAACTATATACCATGGCAATAAGATTGGAAGTGAATAGCAGCTTCACGTAAAGAAAGAAACTCCTTGCGAGCAATATAGGTGCGCATTTGAATTTGAATGATTCTACCTGCATTTCCAAACCAGCATGGCCATGGGAGGCAAATCTTGAAAAGGGAATCATTCAAGAAGAAGAAAAAAATGCAGTTAGGGGATTGTCACATTCAAAAGGACCGTGATGCCAGCCTTTGAAAATTGATTGAGATGGTACTCTCCATACCCCACTCTAATGTATTGGCCCATGCTAGGATGACAGTAGAAGTATTCATACTATTTTTAATATTTTCATAATTAGTTACAATTTCATAGAGTTCATTTCAACTACATGACTCTGGAAAGCATGACACTTGAATATTACATCTAGAAACTCTAAAACAGAGCCAAGAAAGGACCAAAGAGTAACCAAACGCAGAATAGTAGGAACAGACCTTGCCTTCAAATTTAGTTGAGTCATTGAGTTGTCTTTCTTCATGAAAACTAAACATGAAAATCACTTAATCTCGAACTTTATAGGTTGAAGGCATATGCGCCTCTACTTAATGTAATTGGGGTTGCAAAATAGATTGCAGAATCAACCCTAACAAACTATATTGTTGCATTCTTTTGATGATGATGATAGAGAATTAGGACAAAAACAAACCACAACAAACATCAATAATAGCAAGCAGCATCAAAACTCTCCAGAAGATTGGATTTGAATCAATCATAAACACCCAACACATTGCAAAGAAATCGAAGAACATGCCTTCCATCTATATGAAAAGAAAACCAAGAGGAAAAACTTCTAATTTTTTTTCCCAGAACACAATTGACATTGCAAAGACAACGAGAAACCTACTCCATAATACCCAGAAACCAAAATTTGAAGACAATAGTGAAAGGTAAATACGAGGACACATAGCCCATATATTATGCGAACTGTTCTTGCCAAGGGTTTTGAAAAATCAATTAATTTGGGGCTTTGGGGTGTAATCGAAGGAAGCTTACCTGTATGACAACCAAATTGTTCTTGCCTCCCTCTCAAACTCCAGCGCGACCTGCAGCAAAGAACGACAGAATATGTGACGAATAATGATTTACACAATAAATTAGAAGAGATTGAAGGGAAAAAATGAAGGAAAGAGGAGAATCGGCGAACAGAGCTCTCACCTGGTCGAGAGAGCCAAAACACGAACGAGGGAGGAAATGGAAGAAAACGATTTTAGGGTTTCCTACATACTCAATCCCCAGCACAAAATTATGGTTGCAGGCGAGGAGGTGACCGGCGAAGTCTTCCTGGTGGCGGGCTTGGCGAAAATCAACCGGATTGTGGTGGGGATGGCTGCTTGTTCTCGGGTGAAGAGGAGGAGGAGGAGGAGGAGAGGAGGAGTGGGGGTCGTGAGGAAAAAGAAGAAAAGAAAAGAAACAGAAAAAAGAATGACAATTTAGGAGGATTTTATTTCGGGGTAGTTGTTGGAATTTCGTTAATTGAGTGATGTTAATTTTGTCCGAAAATTACGAGTCCAAGTCCCCTGGACTTGAGGCCGCACCCCACCTTCGGACTCAAAATCATTGGACTAGTCCCACGTTCGTGGGCCTAGAGTCCAGGCGGGTCCACGTGGACTACCTACGGACTCACGCTACCAAACGCGGAATGTAGTCCAAGTTTGGGTGGACTTGGACTAGTCCAATGAACCAAACGCAGCATATAGGCACCATTCTCTTCAACACAATTTGCCTTCTTTGTGGTACTTTGGACCTTGGGGAGTGGATAAAAGTTTGGTTAATCTAATTTCTTATCTATGAGCAATATTATAGGTTAAATATACGAATGAAACACAGGTTCATGGTTTTCTTTCTTATTGTACTTATCCTTAAAAACAAAAAAAAAAAGGTAAAAGCCAATCAATAGAATAAAAAAAAAGGTGAAAGGTCCAAAAAAAAACTTTCAAGCAATATAAAAAACACAACGTCGATGTTATCTCCAATTACACAAGACCCACTATCACAATTACCCCAAATATCCCAAAACAAAACCCTAATTTTCATGTCCACTTTGCTTACATGTAATAAAACTTAAAATACTATCCTATATCCACCAAATTGCTCTAGTCAACAACAAATATATAAAAATCCACATACTTCTCAAAGCCACCAACATCATCTATTCTTCAACACACCCTTTAAACGAAAGAATCACATACACCCAAAAGGTTTATAAAATTAACCTTATCCCAAAGTCTTCTTGCTTTTTTGATTTCCAGTGTTGTTCAGTTTTTGTTAGTGAAGGAGTTCACAAACCTTGTTGTGTTCTTAGTTTGCCGATTTTTTTTTTCCTTCACTGTGGTGTTTTGTTTGTTGCCGAAGTAGCTAGATTTAGATGTGTAGTCTTTTTCTTTTTTTTTTTTCTATTTTGTTCGCCTCTTTCTATTTAAAACGGTATAATTCTTTTTTCCAATTTATTTGTAATTCAAATTTTAAACACACACTTTCTGCCACAAAGGTCTAACATGTAAGTGCCATGTCAAAGGTAATTGCCACCTATGCAAAAATTTAACAGAAACCGTTAATAGGACTTACTAATTAAACAATCAAAAAAAAAAAATAGGACTCGATTGATCAAAAAAATAGTTGTAGAACTTGACTGAAAAGTGTTCAAGAATAGTAAGACTCCTGAAGGCCTTTATCCAGAAAATTTCGGATTAAGGGCTTTGGATGTATTATTATCTTTAATTATTTTTGAATCAAGTCGAGTCGTAATATTAAGGGAGAATTCAGGTAGGATAAGAGTGGAATGAATATTAGCCTTGACGTTTTGGGAAAAAAAAAACGGTTTAGAGATTTAGCCAAACAAGAGAACTTTGTCACAGAAAACAATAAGTTTTCCAACAATGATTCATTTTCTTTTCCTTTTATGGTATTGACAATTACGTCCTAAATGGAACGAAAATCAGTAACATTCTACTCCTAGAAAAAAAAAAAAACTGTATAAAAGCTAATTTTAGAGGAATCATTTGGAAATATTTGCGCCTCTAAAGTTTAAACTCCAATGTTTCAATAAATTGGTCCTCTGATCTACCTCTGTAGGATGTATTAGAACTTAAAACTTTTTTTTAATGTCTCTAACTCAAAAAAGAACCAATATACTGATTTTTTGCTGGGAAAATAGTTAAACTCAAAGCAAACATAAAATCAAAGATTTGAAAAATCACAATAGTAAATGTTAGAATTTTCGAGTTCATACAACAAATGCAATCTATTATATACATAAAAAAAAAGCAATGTACTAATTTTTTTGCTATGTAAACTATTCCATAAGGAAATGTGTTTCATTAAAGAAGAGGGCATGTAGTATCAAAAATTGTAAAGAAAATAAACACCTTTATATAAATTAAAGGTCATAAAAAGAAAGATATTTAGGAAAATAATTGTATTGTTTTCCTTTCTGAAGAGGATTAAATACGAGTCAACAGCGCCAAATTTCGAAACCAACCAAACTTATACATTAAGAAGAACCACATGTATATAAAAAAAGATAATCTAGTTTCTTAAAAGACAATAGTCCCAACATGAGTTAAAATATAAACAAAGAGAAAAAAGGGGGCCCAATTCGTGAAAACAGAAGAAATTAGTGGTGCAGTCTGCAAATAAAACAAAAGAAAATCCGTGTAGAAAACCCCATCTCGGCCCACTTTGCCACTCTTTTGCTCCCATTCTCCCCCTCACGACCCCCAATTTACCAAACCCGAAAAACCCCTAATCGCCGAAACCACACACCAACACACGCCCCCTTCTCCTAGGGCGAGAAGAAGAAGAAGAAGAAGAAGTGGAAGAAGAAGAATAATAATTATAACAGTAGAAAGCCGACGCCTTTTGCGTTGTATTCCTCTTCGGCGAAGAGCTCAGGTCAGTTCCCTTATCACATTATTCGTCATCTATTTCTCCACCTAGGGTTTCCTCCCCCTCCTCTAATCTCCCCGATGCGAAATCCAATTCCTCGCCCTTTGCTCCCAATTCGCGTCGTTTTTTTGTCGATTCCCTTAAACGGCATCGTACATCACCCTCCAAAATTTAATCTTCCGGCCACCCGAGAAACTTCGCGAAACATTGGTTTTCTGAGGTGAAATGTTGTGCTTTTTCAATGTTTACAGGTTGATTGGTGGATTCGTGTCGTTGATGGAAGCTGAATCCTAGGGTTTGGAAACGGAAGTATGGCGGAGTCGTCTCACCACGGGGGCTCGGATGCCGGCGGGCCTTCGAGGAGTTCTCAGGATAGGCCCGAAGAATCGGCCGGCGGTGGTGGCCGGTGGTATTTCTCCAGGAAGGAGATAGAAGAGAACTCCCCTTCGAGGAAAGACGGTATTGATTTGAAGAAAGAGACCTATCTGCGGAAATCTTATTGCACGTTCCTGCAGGATCTTGGGATGAGGCTGAAAGTGTAAGCCTGCATTGTTACTCTGCATGGATATGCATTTCTTTTGTGTTGTTGAATTTGCGTTATCTTAATTTTCTATCTACATACTATTGCGCAATGACGTGTGGTGAGATGATTCTTTTAAACCTGGCATTTCTGATTAATTTACTTGAGAAGAGAAAAGGTTAAGTCATTGCTCTGTTAGGTTTCATGGGATGGGTTGGAGAGGATGCCTCCTTGTTGCGTGGTCTTAGGATAGGAGGAATGAGAAAAGGGCTCTAATGTGGAATCGGAGTCCACTAAAGTGTTATTGTTATTACCACGTGCAGGTTTGGGAAGCATCTTTTGGCTTTCTGAGCTGTGGGGTTGACATAGTAGCGAAAGTCCTGCCCTACCCATTTTATCTTGTCAAACCCTTACAGTCAGAGTTATGTTTGAGCAATGGTTGTAGTATTCTGGTTGACTGTTGGGATAGGTGATATAACATTCACTATAGCTCTTCAGCTTGAGTCTGACCTTAGAAACTGAAATAGCCTCAGTTTAGTTTTGGTATATTCCAGTTGAGCTTTTCTCTGCCCGGGTATTTCTTGTCAACCAGGTTCCCTGTTGTGCTCGTTGTCTTTCTGTCTGTCTGAGAATTTTTACTCTAAAGTTTGTGTCAGAGGACTTTGATAAAATTTGAATGCCACGCTTCTTTTGGTTAAGAACGATGAGAAGAGAGAGACCTGTTTTGCAGACATGATAACTGTTGAATAGATCTTGCTTATTTTAGTTATGTTGGATGCATATCCTTATTTGAAAAGATGTGAGAGAACATACCTATTCCTGACCTTCTTTGTTTAATATGGTTATTCTTTTTCCTACTGCAGACCCCAGCTGACCATAGCCACCGCAATAATATTTTGTCACCGATTCTTCATCCGCCAGTCACATGCGAAAAATGACAGAAGGGTGGGTCGTTGTTTTAAATCAATTTGCTCTTACTTTTCAGTTCCACCTTTTGTTCGTCTTGCCTTTGTTGAGTTAGATGTTACTTCTTGCATAATGATGAATGTGTACAAGAGTGTAGCGGTAATAGTTGATGGTTATGAAGAAACAGTATTCATGTTGACAATTTAGCATGGGCATTCACCGATAGTTTAACTTTTTGAGGACAGAAACTCTCAGTAATGTTGGTTAGCTGTTTATGCCTAGACAAAATGCTGTTTCAATGCATATTTGAAGCTGCCCAGTTGTTCCAGTATTTGCAAACAAGATTAGCCAATAATGGGTTGTACATGTTTTGGTATGAACAATAATTTACAAGCAAACAAACAAACCAACCATGCACATGACTAATAATGCTTTGGGACAACTTTTAAGTTTCGAAGGTGGTACGGTTTAGCCTATGATATCAGTTTGTGATCCCATCGTAATGGTTACTGTCTGTTTGCATATATTCATTGTATATTTCGTTTTTTGCATGCTTGGCATGGCTATTTGGGTTAGATAATTTGAATTTGACTTATGATCCCAGGTATGTAGTAGTTTTATTGGGATGGAGACACTGGCGGAATGGGTAAAAACCAGGGTTGAATGATTAGCCTTATTCCGTTTCCTCTCCAGTTAGAGGCCTTTACAAAATGAAGTTCTCTACCATTCCTTGTATCTAGACAGGCAAACGCATGGGTGCTGTTTTCCTAGATCGTATGTTATGAAAGATATAAATTGAAACTTCCTTCTGCATCACATTTGAATGTGATGGAGGCTGATTGAACTTGTTATACACATGGCCGCTTCTTTGCCATCAATTTTAGATTTCATTACCTCTTTGCAGCCTTCCTGATCCTTTCATTTTTTTAATGCCCCAAATATCTGCTGACATCACCTTAAAGCTATACAGCATATGAATTTACTGCGTTGATACTGTTATGATGGAAAAATGAAAAAAATAATGGTGGTTTAGGAATATGCGGATGGAGCTAAAACATTTTGGGTTTTGGCTAGATGGGTTTGGTTTATTTTCTTTTCTTGGTGAACTGAGTCTGTTAACTGTTATAAGTGCTACACTCTTTGCGTGTGTTATTGTCTTCATTGATTCTTATCTTGATGTCTTGGAAAATTAGTTGATCTGCTATTATGTACGGATGTCAGGAGGGTTATACTATATAATCCTGAAATAGGCTTGCTTTAGATTTATGTTTATAATGGTAAAATCTTGAAATATGATAATCTTGTTTCACAAGTGTTTTGGATTTCTTCTCTTTAGGAAGCTTAAACGTTATTTGTGTGTCTGTCGTCATTGCACTGTGATTAACAACACACTATTTTTATTTTGTCTGTAAAGATTAAACTTCTGTATATGTTGTGCGAGACATGAGCTTAAAGGTGGGACTGAAGAAATTCAAAATCTTGTAGAGTGAAATTGCTTTATTCTATTTGTCTTTCAGATCATAGCAACTGTGTGTATGTTCCTTGCTGGGAAGGTGGAGGAGACTCCTCGTCCGTTAAAGGATGTTATTCTTGTATCCTACGAGATAATACACAAAAAGGATCCTGCTGCTGCTCAGAGGATCAAACAGAAGGTGTTCTTTATTTTAATGGTGTTGTAGCCAGTTTATTTGTTTCCTCTTCTGATACTTTCCAAGTCAAACTATTTCTCCATTCCTCATCCTTCAGCTATTCTTTAATTTTAATGCTTAGAACTGTTGAGTCGTTGCTGGTGCCTCTTTTCTTCCCATGTCAGTAAAACGTTTCGATCTCTTCTAGTAATGCTTGTTGTATACGAATTGTACTATAACCAATACTTGGCTGTCCTTGCTGAAGGCATTTGACATCCATAAAAACTATCATGAAGTTTGTAAATATGACACCTGATGATGATGTCGCCAATGTATGGAATATTACTTGGCAACTGTTTTTGGGTGTCATCCATACCATTTTCCTTTCCGCAGAACATACAACCATGCCCCTCTCGAATTAAAATTCTTCCTCTGAATCCTCTCTTTCACATCTACAGTTTTGGCCTTGGTAAATCCATCTCCTGCCACCTCAAACTTCCTTGAATTTTTGTTTCTTCTTGAAGTAATTACAGGCTTTTGAAAGTTATTCATTCATTCACATTTATCACGCAGGAAGTCTATGAGCAGCAAAAGGAACTTATTTTGATTGGAGAAAGGGTTGTGCTTACTACTTTGGGTTTTGACCTTAATGTTCATCACCCCTACAAGCCCCTTGTTGAGGCAATAAAGAAATTTAAGGTTGCACAGAATGCTCTTGCTCAAGTTGCATGGAATTTTGTTAATGATGGGTATGGATTAGGCCTTGTTTTTGCTTCAAACTTCTAATTTTCCATCTCAGTGGTTTCTGTCTTCTCTTTCTTTTCTTCACACACTGGAAAGCGGCTTTGCAGGCTGAGGACTTCGCTCTGCCTGCAATTTAAGCCCCATCACATTGCGGCAGGTGCTATTTTCCTTGCTGCCAAGTTCCTCAAAGTGAAGCTTCCATCGGATGGTGAGAAGGTCTGGTGGCAAGAATTTGATGTCACCCCACGCCAATTGGAGGGTTGGTGTCCTCCCCTTGTTTGGTTACAGAATTCTTGGGATCAAACAGCCCCATGGGACTAGTAGTGCACATGGTGTCTGCATTTAACAGGATATGCTATAGTCTATCCTCAAAGCATGACTTTAGAAACTTACAGTATTTCTCTTGGCATCATCAGCATTATACGATAGTATTTTTATTGGAATCACCTGATACTAGGCGTATCGTCTAGTTGACTCCCATGGGTGCTGTTATTTGTTTGATGTTGTCTAGTGTCTTTTACTTATCAGTGCTATTTACAAATCTTTTCTTCTGTTGTCATTGTTTTTAATTTCTCTTGCAGAGGTTAGCAATCAAATGCTTGAACTGTATGAGCAGAATAGAGTCCCTCCTTCTCAGGGGAGTGAAGTAGAAGGAAGTGCTGGTGCTGGGTCAGGTCATCGGGGCGCTGCTAAATCTCAAGCTGTGAATGAGGAACATGCTTCAAAACAAATTTCGTCTCGCAAAACATCTGAGCATATGCTTGCAGACAATGATGGACTCTTGCCTCGAACTTCCCAAAATAAGCATAATGATAATGGGAGTTCTGAGACAGACAGTGTCATTACCGATCATAAGGTGGAGGTGGAAACTGAAGATAACCAGCGTCCTGAGCATATCCCTCAAAGTGAAAACACGAGAGAAGGTCCAAGTAAATCCAGGTCTGGGCCAGAGCAGGAGGGTGCAGAAGCTGGAGAGTGGAGGGATGATGCTGCATCTCGCAAGTACAACAATATAATTGGACGAGCCTTGGATGCCCGGGAAGGCCCAGTTGGACAATCCCCCAAGGAAGCTATCAAGATGATTGACAAGGACAAGGTGAAGGCAGCCCTCGAGAAAAGGAGGAAATCTCGTGGGGAGACGACACGAAAAAAGGATGTGATGGATGAGGATGATCTTATTGAGAGGGAGCTGGAAGTTGGAGTTGAATTAGCTGTTGAGGATGAGAAAATTAAGCGGGAGAGAAGGCAGGGTTGGTCTAAAAGTGAAACTTCAGATTACAGCAATGACCACGCAGAAATTGGAGGAAATCATTCCTTGAAAGGTGAGTCGTCTAGGCAATTGGAAGAGAATGCAGAAGAAGGGGAAATGATAGATGAAGCTTCTCCTATGGTGAATGGCCGAAAGAGAAAAGGTGGGAGCCCAGCTGACAGACAGCCAGAGGCAAAGAAGCATGATTATGCATCTAATTGCTACCATGATGCCATAGAAGATGGTCACAAGATGAACAGAGGTGGTTATGCGGAGAGGGAGCACAGGAGACACGCACAAGAGAACCTTTTGTGAGGTAAACGTTAAGGTGCGAGTATATTTTTCTGTGCGTAGTCCGCATGACCTTGGATGCGCAATAAGAATTTGCTGGACGCAAGTATACTGAATTGTTTAATTTTGGATGGCCAGGATGGCCTATGTCACAGTCAAATGGACTATGAATCCAGATGCTCTGCCTTCGACAATGGCAGAGCTACCAAGAAAAAAAAAAAAGAAAGAAAAGCAGGAGAACAAAAAAGAAAAAAAATGTAGCTAGATCGCTTTAAATTATAATATCAGAGCGGGAGGGGAAAAATGAAAAAAAAAAAGCTAGTGGTCTTATTAGTTCAATGTATTAAGTTCTAGTCCTGTTGGCCTTGGTTTCTGTATTGAGTGCGTTGGCACAAAGAGAGGACTCGGTTTATTATGTGGAATGACAGGGCATTTGATAAGGTTATGAACACATCTGTGCAGTGTCTCCTTTGTGACATTTTTTCTGTTCATTTTTTGTACTAATGTTGCTATTATGCTGTCAGCTTCCATCTATCTATTTTTGATTGCAATGTTCTAGGGTCTGGTTGGCTCACTGAACCGCAGTTTATGTGACATAGATGGACTGCTATTTGTTTGTAATTTTCAAAAAAAAAATAGTGAGTACTTAAGATTGTTACATACAATAGATTGCAAAAGTGTAGCTTTTTTCTTCATTTGAGGGGTTAATTACGTTTGGACTCCCTGAATTCACGTTTATTTTTCAATAACCATTCGAACTTTTTTTTTTCGTCAAATCACCACCTGAATTCTCAATTTTGTTCCAATTGGTGCTTCCGTCCATTGGCACATGAGTTCCGTCAGTGGCACTAACGGAAGCCATAGATCGACGACACGTGTTTAATTCCTGTCCGTTCATTTTTTCCATTAAATTTATTTCCATATAAAATTAAATAAAATTCATACAAAAAAACAAAAAAAGAAAAAGATATAAAGATATATCTGACAAAAAAATTACTCATTAAAAAAATTGCTCATTAAAAAAATTACTCATTAAAAAAATTGCTTATTAAAAAAATTGCACATTAAAAAAAATTGCTCATTAAAAAAATTGCTCATTAAAAAAATTTCTCATTAAAAAAATTGCTCAATAAAAAAAATTATTTATTAAAAAATTTCTCTCTTCTCCTTTTTTTTTCTTCTCTTTTTTTTCCTCCTCCTCTCCTCCCTGCTGCCTCTTTTTCTTTCCTTCTTCTTTTTTTTTTTTCTCTTTTTTTTTCTTTTTCTTCCTCCTCTCTGCTGCCTTTTTTTCCTCTCTTTTTATTTTTTCTCTTTTTTTTTCTTTTTCCTCCTCCTTGTCCGCCCCACTGCCCCTTTTTCTTCTCTTCTTTTTTTTTTCTTCTAATAATGTCAGCAATGTAGGCATACCTGCACTGCACAGCAACGTCACCTACACACACCATATCTCCCATGCCACTTTGTATTCAATTCTTCTTCTGATTCTTAAACTGTGAGTACAGTAGAACTCTTTAATCAAACTGGGAGGCGAGGACTTTAGGATTTACATAATCTAGGAATCTGCTATTTTATTACCAACACAAATTGGCCATAGCCGCCCCCTCTGCCGGCAACCCGCCACCATCTCCATCTCCACCTCCACATCCGCCTCCGAGGAATTTAAAGTTCTCTCCCGATCCACCACCCAGATTCTCATGGCCCTCATGGCCCAGAAACCTTGGGACTCCCGCAATCTGTCGATGGGCCTCAATCTACATGTCCCTTACGCTGTGCTTGCCCCTCCTCCAACCAGACTGCCGCCGGCTTCCGGTACCTCCTCACCTACTTGGTCAACTGGGGCGACTCTGTCTCTGTCGTTGCTCGCCGATTCTGAGGGCCCTTGCATCATCACAAGCAGCAGCGTCGATCCGAACTCGAAGGGAGAGGGAGTAGTGCGGGTGGTGTTGTTGGTACGAGGGGAAAGAAGGGGGAAAGGAAAAGGCGACCGGCGGAGAGTGACAGGTGGTGTTTTTGGTATGAGGTGCTGCCGACCGCGAAGAAGGTGGTGTTGTTGTGGGTGTCCGGTTTGGTGGTGTTTAAATTTGTTTTAATGCTTGTTATTTTAGTTAATGATGATGAGATGGAGGTTGGGAGAGATTTTTTTGGAAGTTTTCTTTTATAGAGGGGATTTAACAAAGGGCCACAAAAGGAAGGAGGAAGAAGTGGAGATGGTGGCTGCCGGAGAGGAAGGAGCAGGAGATGGTGTGTAGTAAATTCAGTTTATTTCTTTTCTTTTTAATGCTAAAGGAGCTGGAAGGAACAAGACATGAATTTGTTTTTAATGTTGTTTCTTCCATATTTCTTTTTTTCTTTTCTTTTTTTCTTTTTTTTAAATTTTATTTAATTTTATGTGTAAATAAATTCAGTAGACAAAATGGGCGGCGACGATTAAGACACGTGTCACAAATCCGTGACTTCCGTTAGTGCAACTGACGGCAACCATGTGCCAATGGACGGAAGCACCAATTGGAACGAAATTGAGAGTTCAGGTGGTGATTTGACGAAAAAAAAAGTTCGAGTGGTTATTGAAAAATAAACCTAAATTCAGGGGGTCTAAATGTAATTAACCCTCATTTGAGCAACGCAATTGCCTTTTATGGGTACATTTTAAAGCTGAATAGGCTGGTTATTATCCCTTTTATGATTCAGGCTGGGATGAAATTTGTCTCTTAAAGGGGTAATTGCTTGTTTTAAAGCGCCACATTATTGACTTGGGCGCATCAGGCTAGAGGGTATTCTCTCTTCCATCGAATCGTAAAGGGTCATTGCTTGCTAAAAAGCGCCACATTACTTCCCAAGGTGAAAGCATATTATCTATAGGTAAAAAAATCACAAATAACAATAGAAACTAAGGAGGTGTATAGAAACTAAGAAGGTGTACACGTAGTGTCACTGATACGATATGGTGTATATTAGATATGATTTGGTATATATTTGATATGGTTTGGTGTATATTTAGTTACTGTATTTAGAGGTCAACACTTACCGTGTATAGCTCTGTCTTTGTGTATAAATACCATCCTAAACATCAATACAAACGTGTGATTTACACCAGACTTACATGGTAGCGGAGCAACCCTAAAAGTATGTCAACTCTTCCCTCTCTTTCTTCCTCAAGCCTACCCGCTTCTAGCAGTGCAACGACCCCAACCTCCAATTCCTCTCTTGTCCCAAATCAAAACCTCTCTCACCAGTTGACGATCAAATTGACGTCAACTAATTACCTCCTCTGGTGTACCCAGTTTCTTCCCATGGTTCGAGGCTGCGGCTTAGAACATTTTCTTGATGGTTCTTGTCCTTCTCCACCTAAGTTCCTTGATGATGGCCAACTTAATCCTGCGTACCAGACATGGGTACGTCAAGGTCAAACTGTCCTCAGTTGGATTACTGCTTCTGTCTCTGAAAGCCTTATCTCTCAACTGTCTGGCGTGGCCACGGCTCGATTGGCTTGGGAGAAACTCGCTACTACCTATGCCAAAGCGTCCAAGCCAAAGATTCGGGACCTAAAGCACCAGCTGATCACTCTACAACGAGGTAAT
Source organism: Turnera subulata (assembly GCA_028386065.3). Lineage (NCBI taxonomy): Eukaryota > Viridiplantae > Streptophyta > Magnoliopsida > Malpighiales > Passifloraceae > Turnera > Turnera subulata. The sequence continues at coordinate 153,986 of JAKUCV010005205.1, forward strand.
GACAATATTGAAACCTATGTTCAGAAACCCAAGAGTCTTGATGACCGTCTTGCTGCTCTTCAACACCCGGTCCCTGATGACGATTTGGTTGAGTATATTAAGAGTGGACTTGGCCCTTCCTATCGCCCGTTCACATGGTCCATTGATACAACTCATGCTGATATTGATTTTGACACTCTTTTCGGCATGCTTCTTCAAGAAGAGCGTCAACTTCAACTGGGTGATGCAACTGCTATTCCTCCCACTGCCTTTTATAGCAGTACCTCCCCACAGCACACTATGGGGCTGCACCAGTTCCTCGTGGTCGAGGACAGTTTGGGGGGGGAGGGGGGGGGGGGGGGGGGGGGGGGGGGGGGGGAGGAGGGGGAAGTCCTCGTGGCCGTGGCCGTGGTGCTCCTGGTATTCTTCCCACTCCTTTCGTACCCCGTCCGGGGAATTTCTCTATGCATACTCATGGTAATTACTATCCGAGTGCTCCTTCGGGTACCCAATCTGCTCCTCTCACCTCTAGTCTCAACTGCTATAATTGTGGTGGATCTGGGCATATGTTTCGTGTGTGTCCTTCTCCAAAGAATGCTTCTTCTCGGCCTTCTCCCCGTCCCTCTTCTCACCTTGCTACCACCTCCACCTCCACCTCTCAACCATGGCTCATGGATAGCGGCACAACGCACCATCTCTCCGCTCGGCTTGATGACCTTGCTATTCATTCTGAGTATCAAGGTCCCGAAGAAGTCACCTTAGGTAATGGTTCCACTCTTCTCATCTCTCATATTGGACAATCTAATGTCTCTATTGCTGGTCATACTTTTTCTCTTCAAGATGTTCTTCATGTTCCCACTGCTCAACAAAATTTGATGTCCGTTAGTTCCTTTGTCACTACTAATCACGTTTCTTTTGAATTCTTCCCTGATTGTTTCTTGGTTAAGGATTTGGCAACGCAGGAAACACTGTACCGCGGGCCGAGTAAAGATGGTCTTTATCCTCTTCCATCGTCTCTACCATTGTCCTCTGCTCAGAGTCACTCTACTTCCCTCACCACGTGGCATGCACATCTTGGACATGCTTCGTCGTCCACTGTCCACCGTTTGGCTTCTACTGGTCACTTAGTGTCGTCTGGTCCTGTTAGCGGAGTACAATGCTCTTATTGCCAATGGTACCTGGCGCCTTGTTCCTGCACCTCCTGCCTTTAACATTGTTGGGTGCAAATGGGTCTTTAAGACCAAACTTCATCCCGATGGCACTATTGTGAGACACAAGGCTCGCTTAGTCACTAAGGGCTTCCATCAACGCCCTAGGATTGACTTTGCTGACACATATAGTCCTGTGGTCAAACCGACTACGATTCGCCTTCTTCTCTCCCTTGCTGTTTCTCACGGATGAGAGGTGCGCCAGCTTGATATCTCTAATGCATTTCTTCATGGGCGACTTGAGGAAGATGTTTACATGTCTCAACCACCCGGTTATGTTGACCCTCATTGTCCCACCCATGTGTGCAAGCTTGAAAAATCCATCTACGGGCTCAAACAAGCACCTCGGGTTTGGAATAAGTATCTCACTGATGCTCTTCTGGAATTTGGGTTTTGATGTTCCAAAACTGATTGTTCTCTCTACTATTATTCTACCGGCCCCGAAAAGCTCTTTTGCTTAGTCTATGTGGATGATATCATTGTGCTTGGGTCCTCTCGGTCACTGGTTCAGACCTTGGTCACGAGCCTTCAGACTCGGTTCTCCCTTCGTGACATTGGTACCATGCATTATTTTCTTGGGATTGAAGCCCGATGGCGTCCTAGTGGGCTTGTTCTTCACCAGCACAAATAAGTTTTTGATCTCTTGCAACGTGCCAACATGCACGAAAGTAGTCCCATCTCTACCCCCATGTCTACAGACAAGCTCTATGCTGGTGACAGTCCTCCTCTTTCTGATCCTACACTCTTTCGCAGTATTGTTGGTGGCCTTCAGTATCTCACATTCACCCGCCCCGATATTGCCTTCTCTGTGAACAAGGTGTCTCAATTCATGCATTGTCCTACGGACAACCAATGCAGTTAAATGCATTTTGCGTTATCTTCGTGGTACGTCCACGCATGGCTTGTTCCTGCCTCGGGACTCCTCTACCCATCTTCGTGGCTTCTGCGACGCCGATTGGGGGGGTGATCTCGATGATCGTAAATCCACCACTGGATATTGTGTCTTCCTTGGCTCAGCTCTTATTTCTTGGAGCTCTCGCAAACAGCGTGCTGTCTCCCGTTCTACCACTGAAGCTGAGTACCGCTCACTTGCCACTCTTGCTAGTGAACTTGTTTGGCTCACTCATCTCCTTCATGAGATTGGTCTCTCGTGTTCTACCCCCCCCACAGATTTGGTGTGACAACTTTAGTGCCACGTATCTCACAGCCAATCCAGTTTTCCACTCCCGCACCAAACATATGGAGATTGATTTTCATTTTGTTCGGGACTTAGTGCGCAAGCGCCAACTCTCTGTTCGTTACATCTCTACTCATGATCAGCTTGGTGATTTGCTTACAAAGCCCCTTCACAAGTCACGCTTCCACGACTTCTGCTGCAAGTTGTCCCTCACCCCAGTCCAACTTGAGAGGGAATGATACGATATGGTGTATATTAGATATGATTTGGTATATATTTGATATGGTTTGGTGTATATTTAGTTACTGTATTTAGAGGTCAACACTTATCGTATATAGTTCTGTCTTTGTGTATAAATACCATCCTAAACATCAATACAAACGTGATTTACACCAAACTTACAGTCCCAACAACAACAAACAACAACACTGGTTAAACCAGGCAGCATATTCATTTTGCAGCAGCTCTCCACGTGGACACACATAATAGTGAGTGAGTTTATGTTGAGCACACGAACAAGAAGTCATAGTGTGCAAAGTCTCTTATCCAAAACAAACATATTGCAGATAGATTGAGAGGATCTTGAACCCACAAAGAAAGAGCCCCAACCAGTGATAACCGTCCACCTCAGCCTCCTTACTCCTTCCACCTTATCCCCAATTTACACCACTAATCCTTCCACCACAGAATCTAAAAACCATCTCTCCACACTCTTCATTCATTTCTTCTTCTTCTTCTTCCACTCTTATTGTATCTTTGATACAAAAGAACCAGGAAACAAGTAGAAACAGAAAAACCAAAGCCAGAAAAGATGTCTCTTACAATCCCCACCCACCTCTCTAATCCCATGTTGAAGTCAAAACTTGGAGTATCCCCATTGGTTCCAACAAAATCAAGATCATCCGTGATAGTATGCTCAGCTTCTCGGAGCCAAGAAGAGAGCAGCACATCCTCTGCTTCGTCACTCAAGGCCTTCTCTGCGGCACTAGCACTCTCCTCCATCCTCTTCTCCGCCCCACTCCCCGCTGTTGCAGACATCTCAGGGCTGACCCCATGCAAGGAATCCAAACAATTCGCCAAGCGCGAGAAGCAGTCCATCAAGAAACTGGAGAACTCCCTCAAGAAATACGCACCCGACAGTGCTCCCGCCCTGGCCATCAAGGCCACCATCGAGAAGACAAAGCGCAGGTTCGACAACTACGGGAATCAAGGCCTCCTCTGTGGCGCTGATGGGTTGCCTCATTTGATCGTCAGCGGTGACCAGAGGCACTGGGGCGAGTTCATCACCCCAGGGCTACTGTTCTTGTACATTGCTGGGTGGATCGGTTGGATTGGCAGGAGTTACTTGATCGCCATTAGAGATGAGAAGAAGCCTGCAATGAAGGAGATCATCATCGATGTTCCTTTGGCCGCTAGCTTGCTCTTCAGAGGATTCTCCTGGCCTGTTGCTGCTTACAGAGAGTTCGTCAATGGCGAGCTTGTTGTCAAGGATGTCTAACTTTCTTCCCTTATCTCATCAGGTTTGTCTTCTTCCTACTCTCTTCTTGTATGTCTTCTCTAGTCTACGGTTTGTTTGTTTGTTGTTTAACTTCTTTCCGCCATATATATGGTGTCTTATAATAGGATCTACAACAAAAATTGAAATAACATTCTCTTGTTTTGGTGGATTATAGTATACTTAGTTGTTTGTTGGTTGAGTTGTTATAATCCTCGGTACGTCTAAATAATAAGTATAAAATTATGTCATCAATTGTTGCTCTGTTAAACTAGATGTCCGAAATTGCTAGCTAAACTTGCATTTTCCTAGTTTTAGCATCAGGGATCCATTTGTTTCGTCTAGTTTTCCTTGCTGGTTATATTGTTCCAGTGATTGTTGAGCCATTGCAACTCTATGAAAGTTATTATTTATTATATGATGATTTAAACTAATTTTTGTAGGTTGTGTTAATGTCCTTCGATTCAATTTATTTGATTGTTTTAGTAGCTGATTATTTAATTGGTAGCAGACATATTTGGCAGGGAGGGTAATGAGGAGAAGCAGAAGTGAAGACAAGCTTTTGGGGGAGTGTGGTGAGGAGATGGGTGGTGGAAAGTATCTTGTACTTTATTTTTGAACATTTCTTTAGTTACTTGTATGTATCTAATGCATGTCCCTGAACACCCAAAAAAAAGTATTCAGCTTTGCAATTTTTGTGAAGAAGGCGGAGTCCTTTTAACTCCAAAATCAACGTAGCCAAATGCCATGCTCGTATCCACGCCATAGAAATAATCTGAAAGGGGGAATACTAATTGCATCACTCACAAGTAACAACACAACCACAACACAACCCAGCCAACGTACTTCTCTTGTACTATTGAAAAATTAAATTAGGAATTTGATATCCAGAAATTGTGAATTAATATTACAGTCCACGTGCATACCAAAGAAAGTTAAAAATAGAAACTTAAAAAGTACTCGACATGCGAATCGTCTTCTAATGGAGTTCTTTTGGTACAAGGAGTTCGTTCATATGAGAACAGGGTTGTCTCTCTTCCATGCAGTTCATTTCTATGTCCTCCTTTGGCCTTTTCGGGCGAGTCCAGTTGGTTTTTTAAATTGAGATGGACAAATCCCTTAATAACACCCGATCATCCCTACCCAACCCGACCCGATGGCAAGAGGTCAGGCCCTCACCCATCGTACCCGTACCTAAAATCACTGGGAATTACATATATATTAAAAAAAAAAAACTTTGCCTTGGCAAATTGGTATTGAGGCGTGGAATCTAATAGTAATATTTTTTCTTTTCATTCAATGCATTTTGCAACTTCAACGGTTTAGCGGTTGTCTCTCTACCCACCCAATACATTGCCCCGGGAGCTCATGTCTCTCTACCCACCCACCAACTCTTTTGGGTTTCAAACACTGCTACATGCGGTGCCTACATAATAGCATTTCTGGCATACAGTATGCTATGGCTCCTTGAAAATTACTTATTTGCTCATATAGGAGCGGTTTGCTTTCTTTGCTGAAACCCAAGTGTGTGCTATTCTTAATATTTCCCTGTTTATTTCTTTGCCTACTCAAAAGCAACCTATTACTGTTCCTCAATCTCCCAAAAATTGAGCCTATCGCAACCCCTTTTGCTTTAATTTCCCACCTACCAAAGAACCTATCCCCATTGACTACCACAAACCTGCCTTTGAGAAACACACATATACCTGGGAGGGAACTACCGAAGCAGCCCTCGAAACTTCTTACTGCCAGTGTGTGATTCTAACTTCCTCTTGTCTCCTCGTCCTTATGTCAACCGTTTCGTACACGAACACCCATTCCAAGAGAGACTGGCGGACTATTTGTACATACGTGAATTTAGACACTACTGTTCCCATACCCCACATGCTTCTGTGAACCTAGTGCAAGAGCTAGAAAGGAATATATTTTTGTTCAAGTTCGTTGATGAACATGATAGATCAAGGGCATTACTGGATGGCCCATGGAATTTCAATGGGTGCCACATTGTTTTGAAGGAGTGGAGAGCAAACCAGAGAATCCAGGACATCAACTTTTCTCTATCTGAGATTTGGGTTCAAGTCCACGGCCTAGTACCGGAGCAGACAAATCTGGACAACGCAATGGACATTGGCGATTATATAGGCACCTATATACAATCTGAAATGCCAAGAGATGAGCTGGTTTGTTTCAGCCCCTATCTCAGGATCAAGGTGTTATTTCCAGTAGAAGAGCCACTAAAAAAAGGTTTCACAAATGAGAGAGAGGATGGCAGGCTGATGGAAGTAGAATTTAAATATGAGCGCCTATCAGACTTTTGTTACAAGTGTGGCAGGTTAGGCCATACAAATCGCCTTTGTATGGATCCTGAGGTTGGACGAGCGGAGCCACCGTATGCGTATGGCCCATACTTAAGGGCGGATAATGGTGGGAGGCGGAGCATGGAGGATGCGGAGCCGGACGGGGGTAGTGCTGAAGGCGAGGGTCCATCATTGGATTTCCAGAGGCGATTTGAGCGGAGGGCGCGTGACATTCGAGCGCGTCAACATCGAGAATGGAGAGAGAGAGGAAAGACAGTCAACTCAGAAGATGAGGAAATCGATACGGTGGTTGGGGGCAGAAGGAAAGCACAGGGCGGTGTGGCAGAGGCTGCAGAGGGGAATGACGGAGGGATGTCAGGGACAGAACCATCAAACATCAGAAAGGAATTTCTAGGAGAAGGAGACATAGAGAGAAGTGAGCATGATTTGCAAATTCCAGGCAAGTCAAGCACCAGAAAAGAATTTCTAGGGGGAGGAGACATAGAGAGAAGTGAGCATGCTCTGCCAATTTCAGGTATGTCAATTACTACCCGTTGTGTGGACCCATACCGTGACCTAAGCCTAAGCCCAAAAGAGTTTTTCAATTTTCCTGACCCACTCTCTGCCCAAAAACATATCCTTGTAGCCCCCCATCTACAAAACCTATTCCTGAAGGAAGATGGGGCCAATACTAGCAGGGGACAAACTACCAAGCCCACACCCTACACTTTAACCACCTTGAGCTCTCATGATGGGATACCAAAAGAGAAAAATTGGAACATAACTTTGGGCCAACCAAATAAGAAAAGAAAGCCCATGTCTGATGACCTCTCACAAGATCTTGATAGCCCAGAGTTAGAAACTGAACAAACCCAAACCATGAACCTCTTTGCTGTATCCTTAGAAGCAGGCCACACACCAGCCCAAGTTTTCATTGTGGGTCAGGATACAACCCAAAATACAACTCGTAGAAGACCTAGACTGAAACAGTTAGCCCGTAATCGTAGCTCCACTAGACAAGCTAGCCAAGACCCTACTCTCATTCGTGAAACCTCAGGCGTTATATCAACACTGGAAAACTTAAATATTGTTTCAAATGATATACTCTCCCAAACACCTGCTCTCCGTATACCACAAAATAAACCCACCCATCATGAACCAAATCGAGCATATACACAACCAAAAGTCCACATAACGGAAGGGTGCCTGGCTTTACCTGAAGAAGGGAATGGCGAAGGAGGGCGTAGAATGGATGATGAATACAAACTTTATGAAGCGGCGGAGGTTGCAGTGGAGCAACCCCGCCGAAGCCAATGAATTGTATAAGTTGGAACTGCCGGGGAGTCGGGAGGCCCCGAGCAGTTCGTGCCATTCGTGACCTGATAAGGCGCGAAAATCCCGATTTGTTGTTCCTCATTGAAACACGTAAGAGGGACAAATTTATGGAGCGATTGAAGGGGAAGCTAGGCTTTGATAATGGTGTTTTTGTGAGTGCTGATGGGACAAAGGGTGGTTTAGCTTTGTATTGGAAGAGGGATGTTGATGTTAGGTTGAGCTCTTACTCACGCTTCCACATTGATGTATGCATCGAGGAAAATAGAGTGCCAATATGGCGATTTACCGGTTTTTACGGAGCTCCTGTGGAGGCTGAGAGAAGACAAGGATGGGATATGTTAAGATTATTAGCAGGGAGGCACAACCTTCCATGGCTGTGCTGTGGAGATTTTAATGAAATCATGTGGCGCCATGAACAAAGAGGAAGATGGGATAGGGCAGAAAGGCAAATGAGGGAAATTAGAAGGGTGATTGATGAATGCGAATTCAGGGACCTGGGTTATAGGGGAAGGAGCTTCACTTGGGCAAATAATAGGGAGGGGAATGCATTTACGCAGGTTAGATTGGACAGGGCTCTTGCGACCTCAAATTGGAGTATAAAATTCCCAACCTCAGTGGTAACTCACCTTGACCACCATGTTTCTGATCACTGCCCGGTGAAGGTAGCTGTGGCAAATGCTAATACAAGTAGACAATCTAATAGAAGGGGGAAGAAGCACCTGTTCCGCTTTGAGGAGGTATGGGCTAGGGATGATGAATCCGATCAAGTAGTAGCAAGGGGTTGGAGTGAAGGGAGATCAGAATCAGCATGCCAAGCGGTAATGAATAAGATAAAGAGCACAAGAGTCACTCTGATGCAATGGCATAGACAGAAGTTTGGCAATGTTAGTGAAAGAACCCAAGAACTACGGGAGGAGATAAATTCACTTCGCAGCAAACCCCCAAACGAGCAGAATCTCATGTTGAGAAGAGTAGCATGTAACGATTTGGACAGAATTCTGGAACACCAGGAGGTGGTGTGGAAACAACGATCTCGTGTATTATGGCTTGAGGACGGAGATCGAAATACTGCATATTTCCACCGCCATGCAACATATAGACGAAAGAAGAATCATCTCTGTGGATTAAGGGATGAAGCTGGAATTCTACAGCAAGAACAAGCGACGATGAACCAGATTGCAGTTAGTTATTTTCAACAATTGTTTTGCTCAGCAATGGGGCCAGTGAGTGTTGAGGACTTGAAATTTTTCCCACATAAGATGAGTACACAGATGAATGAAAATCTTCTCAAGCCTTTCACCGCCGGGGAAGTGAGAACGGCCCTCTTCCAGATGAACCCCGGAAAATCCCGGGACCTGATAGGATGAATCCATTGTTTTACCAGCGTTATTGGCATCAAGTGGGGGGAGCTGTGACTGCGGCAGTTTTGGAAGCTCTCAATTCAGGCAGGTTTCCAGAAAAACTGAATTTCACATATATTGTCTTGATACCAAAGAAGAGAGAACCAGAGCAGATGGTGGACATGAGGCCCATCAGTCTATGTAATGTCCTCTATCGCATCATTGCAAAAGTCATGGCGAACAGAATAAAGACATGGCTACCGGAGGTGATATCGGAATGTCAAAGTGCTTTTGTACCTGGGCGCTTAATTACCGATAATATATTGATCGCCTTTGAGATGCTGCATAAGTTGAAGAATATGAGGACGCAGAAAGAGGGGATGTTTGCTTTAAAGGTGGATATGTCTAAAGCATATGATAGAGTTGAGTGGGTTTTTCTGGAAATGGTGCTTAGAAAAATGGGGATGAATGCGCATTGGAGGGAACTGATCCTATGGTGTGTAAAATCTGTGTCATATGCGGTGAGGGTAAATGGGGAGTTCACAGGTTTTTTCATGCCAATGCGGGGCCTTAGACAAGGTGACCCTATCTCACCGTATTTGTTCTTACTAGTGGGAGAGGGGTTGACCATGCTTCTGGATGAGGCAGAAGATGCAGGCGGGTTTCAGGGGGTTCGGGTTTGTCCAGGAGCTCCAAGAATTAATCACTTACTATTTGCGGACGATTGTTTTGTGTTCGCAAAGGCCACTGTGGAAGGGGCAGTAACAATAAGAGAGACACTGCAGAAATTTCAGAGATTATCAGGCCAGCAGGTAAACTTTGAAAAATCATCGATTCAATTTAGCCCAAACATCCAAGAGGAGCTGAAACAAGAGATCAAGGCCACTTTAGGAGTTGAAGAGGAGAGATGCCAAGAAAACTACCTCGGATTGCCTCCTGTAATTAGTAGAAAAAAGAAGGAAGTTTTTCAAGACCTGCGAGAAAAGGTGTGGAAGAGGGTACAAGGTTGGAAAGGAGGGTTGCTTTCGTGTGCAGGGAAGGAAGTGTTGGTTAAAGCTGTAGCACAATCAATCCCAACTTATGCTATGAGTGTGTTCCACATCCCAAAAGCTGTATGTGAGGAGCTAAATTCCATTGTGAGTAACTTTTTTTGGGGCCAATGTAGAGAGGAAAGAAAAATTCACTGGTTACGATGGGAGTTACTTTGTAAAAAGAAGAGTGAGGGGGGGATGGGTTTTCGGGATTTACACTCTTTCAACATGGCAATGCTTGCCAAACAAGGGTGGAGAATCCTACAGAATCCGTCTTCCCTATGTGCGAGAATATTGAAGGCAAAGTACTTCCCTCACCAAGATTTTCTACAAGCACAGTTGGGGTCCAATCCATCTTTTACTTGGCAGAGTATTCTTAAAGGAAGGGAGCTGCTAAAAGCAGGACTATTGAGGCGGGTGGGTGCGGGTAATACCACAAGGGTGGGCTTGGATCCTTGGCTTCCAGTCCCTTGGACTTTTAAACCATGCAGCCCACTACCTGAACATATGCGGCTGTCCCCTGTGTGTGATCTGATGTTGCACAATCCTCGGCAGTGGAATAAGGAATTGATTGCTGCCAACTTTCTGCCACATGAAGCAACCTTAATCTGTGGATTGCCTTTACCAGTTGAGAACAAAGCAGATAGGTGGAGTTGGTTTCCATCACCACAAGGGGTATTTTCTGTAAAAAACGCTTATTTTCTACACCGAGAATGCCTAGTGATGGGAGGTAACCAAGGTGCAAGCTCATCATCAGGGGAAAATTGTGCCAGCTTCTGGAATAAATTGTGGAGCCTCCGGATACCAAACAAGGTGAAGCACTTCGGGTGGAGAGTTGCCCATGGAATTCTACCGACAACAACTAACTTACACCGGAGAGGAGTATTGGATGGAGGTCTGTGCCCGGTATGTGGCTGTGAACCGGAGACAGAAATCCATGCATTACTTTTTTGTATGAAGGCAAAGGAGACATGGCTGAAGCTGACCCCAAGTATCTCATGGGACAGGTTTAAAGACCTCCAAGGAGTGGATTGGATTTATTCCTTGCTAAATGAGAAAGGAGGTGATGAGGCAGGTAAATTATTGATGATTGCTTGGGCCATTTGGTATGATCGAAATTGTGACAGAGTAGGCGATGAGAGAAGACAACCTGATGTGTCACTAGAGTTTGCACAATCCTACTGGAACCAATTCCAAGCTGCTTGTGAGTCCAGAAAAGCCCAGACGAGAAGTACAGGGGGTGGTAATGGTGAAAACCACCAGAAACAACAGAGAATAGATGTCTTTGTGGATGGGGCCATCTTCACGGAGCAGCAATGTGGTGGAGCAGGAGGCTTTCTCAAGAGCAATACTGGTGATTTTTATGCAGCCTTTGCCAAAAGATTACCAGGTGTTATAGACCCACTAGTTGCAGAAGGTATGGCAATGAGAGATGTTGGGATTTTTGCAAAAGAATGTGGCCTAAACCAACTGTGGATAGCCTCTGACTCTCAAATCCTTTGCCAAAGGATAAATAACCTGGGAGTTGAGGATATGTCCTACTTGGGTTCCCTGCTGAATGATATGCGTGAGCTAATGGTACAAGGTGTTGTAGCAGGAGTGGTATTTGTACCACGAAACAGAAACAAGGAAGCACATTTATTGGCCAGACATGCAAGGGAGATTGATGACGTTCAAATATGGTTTGAGGAACCTCCCTCCTTCTTGTAGATGCAGGCCTAAATGTTGTACAATTTGGTTGTTTGCTCGCAAGCTCTCGTCTTTCCTGTGTAAGCTTTTGACGACTTGTGCTGTCAAACACTTGCTATGACCTGCCTTGAGTTTGTTTCTGTAATATGGCAAGCTACTGCCTTTTTTCAATGAAATAACATCGCTTTCAATTCAAAAAAAAAATAGTAATATTTTTTCTACCGGAATTTGCCGCCGATAGCACCGCAGGCTAGGTAAAAGAAACAATTTACCTGCTTTGCATGTGTTGGACCAGTGATGCAAGATAGATAAAAGAACAATGGATTAATGTCACATTTCGTCCCTGTGTTGCCTCCTCAAATTGAAATTCGTCCTTGTGTTGAGTTTTGATTGGTTTTGATCCCTTAGTTGGTCAATCTTTTAAGGTTTTAGTCCTTTTTACCGATTTTACCCCTAAATTCAGTATTTTACTGTTCAAACCAGTTTACCCACCCGAAATTCGACCCAACTAACAGACCCAACCCGGAACCTTATTCAAAAATCTACAATAAACAAATAACTCTACCTCCCAACATCAAAAATTTTAAAATCATAAAAAAATATAAATTATTTTTTAAAAATTTTAAAAAAATTAAAAAATCATAAATCAAATTATTTTTAAAAAATTTAAAAAATCATAAATCAAATTATTTTAAAATTTTAAAAATTTTAAAATTTAAACCTTTCTTCTCCACATATTTTTTCTTTTTTCTTTTTATTTTTATTGCAAATTTAATTTTTTTTCTCTACTTTTGTTCTTTTATTCTTTTTTCTCTCCTTTCTTCTCCACACAAGTCCTTTTATAAAAGTAGTCAAAAAGGCATAGCCGACTTAGAGTGGTAAGCTTTTTCCCTACTTGTCTAGAAAAAATTATATTTTCAAAAAATTTTAAACTAAAAGATAATTTACTTTATGATTTTTATTTTAAAAAATATTTTAAAAATATTTTTGTACTTTTTTTAATGATTTCCAAAATTTTAATATTTGGAGGTAGAGTTATATATTTATTGGAGATTTTTCAATGGGGTTCCGGGTTGGGTCGGTTAGTTGGGTCGAATTTTGAGTTGGTAAACTGGTTTGAATAGTAAAATCTTAAATTTAGGGGTAAAATCGGTAAAAAGGACTAAAACCCTAAAAAATTGACCAATTGAGGGATCAAAACCAATCAAAACTCAACACAAGGACGAATTTCAATTTGAGGGGGCAACACAGGGACGAAATGTGACATTAATCCAAAGAACAATTTGAGGCTACTCCCTACTGCTTATAACCTCAACTTTTCCAAACACCCTCTTGTTCACTTGTTGCCTTTCTTTGTTCTTTCTCCAAGTGCTTTCATTAGGTGTAAGGCTGATCTTACGCTTGAGTTTGAGTGAAAGTTGCCTAGGAGCCGCACGGGCTAACATTCCAAAACTCTAAGTCCGTGACAGTTGGTAGCGGAGCCGACCCGACCCAAACTCCGATGTCACGCCATGCGCTCCGTGGGGACGGAGTAGGCAGGGTGCCCGGTCGACGACGAGGGCGTCGTCGGATTCGGTGGGGGAGAATGTGACGGAATCCCACATCGGAAAGGAAGGGGAAGGTCTTGGGCCATATATACAGGGGTGCTGCACACCCCACTAGGTTGACCTTTTGGGGAGAGGATAATGACCCCATGACAAGGCAAAATGAGTTGGGTACCCAACGGTTATCCATCTAACACATGTATAAATGAGTAATCTATTATATATATATATATATATATATCTATATATATATATATTAAATTATTTCTTTAGAATTATTTTTCTTTTTAAAAATAATGATATAATGTTCTCTTTTTAATTCAAATTATCTTTGTTTTAAGATAGTAAACAAAGATAATAATAAGATTTATTAGTCTCTTTCTTACAAATAAAGTTTTCTTTCAAATTTATCTCTAAAATTTACCTATGTATTGTATGTTTCGTATAAGTGAGTACTATTGTTATATTTTCACAATCACTTTTTTTTATCCTATGTTTTTTGTTTAAGTATTTAATTTTTTTTATATGTTCAGAAATAATCATTCAACTTTTCTTAATTTGATGAAATTATTGTTTGATTCAATCTCCTTTGATTTATCTCTCTTAATAAATATTAATACATAACATAAATTATTAATTCCCGTGTAAGACATGGGAAACTATACTATTGGGTATAAATGAGTCATTGCAAATCTTATATGGGTCTAATTGGATATTTTATCCATATAACCTATAAAATAGTGAGTTTATATGGGTTGGTTAACGGATATCTATTGACCAATATCTCAATAATTTAATTCAATTATCCAAATATTTTAGTTTTATAACTATCCCATCTAATTTTTCTCAACAAGCTAATTTCAACGGCATTGCTCCTTCGTATGCTCCGATATTTTTCCCACTGCACTGACTAGTCCCGACCCTATCTTATATGGGCCTAATTGGATCCGACTTAGTCCAGCCACAAGGGCCAGGATAGCGCAACCCATTTGAGCCTAATTGGACTCAATCAATATGGCCTAATTTGGCTCGGATGGGCCTAGTTGGGCCTGTCCCGACCCAGTCTATATAGGCCTAGTTGGGCCTGGTGCGGGTTGACCTAGGCCCAACCTAGCCTAAACCATGCAGGCCTAATAGGACTCATATGGGCCAATTTAAACCGGACCAAAAACATCTCATTCGTGCCTAATTAGGCTCGTATAGGCTATGCCAGGTTAATATGAATTAGGTCGGATTAATATTCATAAAGTTAAGAAAGTTAAAACCTAATTTTTTTAAATATAAATGGGTAAATGGGTAAACCCACATTAAATGGGTCTAAATGAATATGAGTATCCATTTAAATTTTTTGATGGGTCAAAAATGAATAAATGGGTATAAATAGGTATGACTCATTATGACCCAACCCACAAATACCCATGAACACCCAATTTGCCATCTCTAATATAACCACATGTGCTGATTTGTTGAATTTTTTAAAAATATATCATTGAGGGAGCAAGATAAGTGTTTTTGTTGTTGCAGTTTTCTATCAAAATATATCACGATATTACATATATGATATCTCTTTTCACACATTATAATTCTTTACTATAATATCACAGTTATAACTTCTATCATAACCTCTATCAAACCTTAACAAGTCTAACTCCATTACAATTGTTATCTAAAAATATTATAACATATAAAAAATCATTATTTCAAATATGATTCCCTGATTGCATATTCTATGGGTGCAGAGTTGGAACATTTTGATTCTCTGATAGAGTTTAGTTTGTGTTATTTCTTTGGGTTGTTTCCCTGCAGAAGACTCCCTAAGACGCTTTTCGAATGATTTCTCATAAACTCCGCAGGAAGGGACCTAGAAAAATGAAGCAAGAAAAATGCATTAAACAATAGTAGAAATAACTGAAGCCGAAGCACTGTCCTTATCTGTGGACATGATATAAACCAGGAAATTTGGAACCCAAAATTGAGAGTTCTTTTATTAATAATGGAGGTATTGGATACATGAGAATTGAATCAGGAAAGAGTAGCTCCGTTTGATAAAAAAAAAAAAAGAGTAGCTCCGTCACAATTGATCTCCTTTTTGTTATTACCCTTTGGTTGCATTACTTTTACAATACATATTATTATCCCCCAATAAATGGGAAGACTTTCGTTCTGCTTTTTTGGGACTTATAAGTGTGTCCTCCCTCTGTAATGAGTTGTAGGTTGCTTATAGATACGGGTCTGCTACTTCACGTGCATGCTTGATTCTTTGAGCTTTTTAGAATTGGGCTTACTGATTATCTTTTTTGTCAAGATTTGAGCCCATTGGGCCATATTATACGAGGATGGGATGAGGGAAACTCGGGAGGGGTTAAAGACACTTGTTCTCAGTGGTTATGTTAAACTAGGGTATGATTATTAATTCCATTTTAGATCCTAATACTTAAAGTTATCATAAGAAACACAGATTGCTTTGCTTCGAGAAAGAACTGCTAATGGTTAGTTGATTATAATATTTTGAACTGTATTCTTATGTTGGCACCCATTTTTGGTTCTATTTTTCAAGCTTGCCGTATATGTATTTGGTTGAAGGGTGATTGATTTGTGATTATATTTTGTGTGGAGTACACTTGTTTTAAAAGGTTTTGGTAAATCATGAGTTTGCTTGCTCCTTTGGGACTTTAAAAACTAAAAATCTTGTGGGGTGTATAACACGATTGCATTATATCTGCATTGTGTGTAACTTTTTGACTAGCATGGTTGAGAATCACTTGCTCATCATCCTTCGCCGTCTCATTTGCAGGCAAACCAGTGATCTCGAAAGTGGTTTTGCAACTGTTGAGAAAGATCTTTCAAGGGGCTTGACACTGATGCTCGACCATAGCAAGGTTGGTTTTTATTCTTTAAATGTTGGCACATGGGTTGACATATGAGTGGAATTGTTTCTTCACAATGCTGTTCAATTGTATTCTAGATATTTGTTTTGTTTGTTTTGTCTGTCAAATGATTTCTGTTGGAAAATAATGGGTCCACCCATAAGGGGTGTTCATTTAAGCCCAACTGGGGCCCAATTGGGGCTATATATAAGCCACCACAAAGGGGAGGCTAGTATACTGGTACAATCGATAACACAGACAACCTGCATACTGTAAATTAGGGATTTAGACCGTGGAAACTAGGAGGCCGATCTGACACACTGTGACGGTCTCCACCGACCAGTAATCCAAGCCGTGGCTCCCGATCCTGACAACGCTTCCGCTTCACTTACAGATAAGTCTCCTTATCTATTATATGTATATGTACATTGAAATCCTTCATTGGTAGCGGAGCCATTAGGCTTGTTTTCTGGTTGATTCTTTTTTTTTTGTGTAAAATCTGGAATCAAATGAATTATTTTCACGGTATAGATTGATTTGTTCAATTTGATGTTGGGAATGATTTGTTCATCCATTTTTTTTAATCGACTGGAATCGATTCGTCTTGTTCAATTTCATGCCCAATTCCAATATTCTTCTATTTAATAGATTAGGTGTATATCTATTGAATGATTAATCTGTGACATATGCACATGTGAAATTAATCCTTGTTTTTCTTATTTCTTCATGTATAATCGATGAATGGAAATAAGGATTGTATGTGTGGTAAAAAGAAAATACTGGATCTGTTTTGAAACCCAAACCCGATACCATCCGTTTGCTGCACTCGGTGGCGGACGGGGCAAGAATAGCTGCAGATGGCGGCTCACGGAGGCACTGGCGGATCGAAGGACGAGTGGTCGAACGCATCTCCTCGGTGGTGGCGATCGAGCGGCTCGAGGAGCGAGGCAGGGGCGGATTGGCCGCGTTCATTGTCGTCGCGCTGCCCCGGCTTGCACACGTCCTCGTCGATCCGGCGACATACGGTTGCTGGCGAGGGCGGCGAGGGAGTGACCGGCAGAATTCGACGTCGCCACCTCTGTTTCGTCGCGGCTCTGTGCACGCTCGTCCACTTGTTTTCGGTCGTCAGGGGAGGCGAGCGGTGGTAGGGGTTGTCGGGGCCGCGATCCGTTTGCACCTTCCGGTGGCGCTCGTTGCTGCCTCGGCTGCGGGCCCTGACGGGATGCGGCAGCCCTGCTCCCTTCCTCTCCGGCGGCGGCAAATCGAAGCTCCAGTGGGAGCCTTACAAGGTGATGGCTGCTGTGTGGCTTGGGAGAAGATGATGCCTAGGGCATCTTCTCAAATCGAACGGCTGCGATGAATTGGATCGTATGGCTGTGAACGTTTCTAAAAAAAAAAAAAGGGAAAGTGTCGGCAAGCCGAATAAGTCAGCTGACCGAGCTGTTTTCGCTTTGATGAGCCGAGCCGAGCCATTTGTTGAGCCAATGTGCCATGTGGGCTGTGTGTATATGGGCTTGTAGCCTATATTGACTGGGTTGGACAAAGTGATATGGGTTCTGGTCCATTTTTTTGGGCCTCTGGAGTCATTTGGACTGTTTTTTTTGGACATAAGGTCTTGTTAATTTTTATTTTGTATGGTCTATATTTGAAACACCCCGACCTAAATTTTACCCGACTAACAGTAATTACCAACAACAGTGCCGACACGTGGCACAAACTGTGTAATACAACAGAAAATCGGCCCATCGGCCCAACAACAATAGACTAACGCCCGGTGTTGGGTACAATAACAATAATAGCACAGCGGAAGCAATTTTTATTATTCACAGCAAAAGCATGAATTGACTCGATGCAAAACTATGGATCCAGATCCGTCGGAGGAGATGCCGCAGCCTGCCATGACGCATACCTGCATAAAGAACAATAAAGCCTGCCGATGGGGCAGGTGAGGGGTGAGATTCTCCATAATCTCACCGACACATAGCCTATGATGAATAACATAGCATATACATAACAACAAGAGTACATCATTACGGCATACGAGTAGTGAACAACACACACAACAATACTGCCAAAGAACTAAGTAGACTATGCAATTGTCCACCCCATCGACTATACAATGCACTAACCATCTAGTACTGACTGTACCATACTCCGGTGCCCGACCAGGACACCTCAACTCGACTACGTATTGGGTATCCAACCCAGTCTCAACGAATTATATAGTACATACTCTAGTTCTGACAGACTTTACTCAACAGAGGTTCCTCATTGCATGGTAACATACTGTTAATGTGTTTGCTGATCTTCTAACCCGGTACCAAATCAATCTCAAAATCACGTGAGCCTCGCTCACCGGGTAGCCGGCAACCAGCACAGACCATACCCAACCAATATCTCAAACCGGTCCCCGGGTAGAATCACAACACAACACGGTACAGCAGTCACCACAGCAACTTGTAGCCACAACAACAACAATTCTTATTAATCCCGATCTCTGGGTATCGACATATCTTTAGAAATAACAATCAACCAACCGTCGACCACAGCCGACAACCAACATATCTCATTATCCTATCAAGATGACAAGTGATACTCATTCGACAATTATCAAAAGAAATCGACAATAAACAAAAGACAACTGGCAACCGATGCCAGCAACAATAGACTACACAAGACCAACGACAACAACAACACCCGCGAACCGGCAACCTATGCCGATCACGGTCAACCGACTATACTGACAACCTTCTAAGGTACGATCACGAGACAACATGCATATGAACATAACACATCACAGCCCAAAAAAAACACATTTTAATCAAAGCTGAGCCAAGGCCAAAAGAATGCTTAATTATTTCTATTACCAATTTTATCTTCCGGGCCCTGTCACTGGACAAGCTAGGGGTTAGACCTGGATATCAACATATTCCGGGTGCCAGACCAAAACCAAGAGAACCCAGGGATCGACATCCCAAAAATACGAACCCAGGGATAGACATCCCAAAAATAATTACGGGATAGACATCCCAAGCATAGACATGCTTATCACAAGAACCCAGGTCAAGGTCACCACGAAACAGTCTTAACCCATCGAGTCAGACCACTACTTTCCAAGTGACATTAAAGTCGTCAACACAATTTCCAATTATCCAATTTCTATTTTCCAATATCCATTATTAATTTCCCATGGTCAATAGTCCAACAACAATCACAACAGCAATAATCATGACTGTCAAATATCCAACAGCGAATATCTCAGCAGTTCAAACAAACAACAAAGCGCACAAGGCATTGCGGCACAAATCAAGGTAATCCACTCTCACAACAAATATCAGCAAATATCACAAGTCATCAGCAACAATAACTATAAGATGCAATGGAACCTATGTAGTTCCAAGACCAACCATCCCGGCTATCACGGGTGGAATGACGTATATGCAACCTCACCTGATACTCCTCGGAAGCTGGTATCCGGTTAAGTCTTGATATACCTATAATATAACAACCATAATCACTTATAATGCACAAACAAGATGATTATGCATGATGCCGGTTAAGAGTTATTAGGCGGCTTATCAGTTCATTTTATTATTTCCATAGTTCTCTTATTCATTTCTGTGGAGGTTACTGACAATTTATTTCCCACCTGATATACCAATCATATCCAACATAAGTCCAAACCCAAAACCGAGCGGCCAAGCCGACATCTCGGCCCTTAGACTGCTTATGACAAGAAAGCATGTATACACGTACACTTGTAGGTAACGTATATTTAAGAAAAATATATTCATAAATAATTCAAGTCACGACCCGTTAAATACTCATAGTCCATATGATGTAAATAATATTATTCCCGATTAAATACTAAATACTTATATGTTTATATACAATAATTATGTAATAATGGAAACGATAAATACGTCAAAATATTATTTAAATAGTATATCCTATAATAACTCGTTTAATGGAAATTACCTCCAACGGTATTTAACGTAGCCAATGTGTAGCATAAAATATTTGTGCGAATTTGTAGTTGTATTATTTATAACTAAATAACTACATATATAATCATACGTACATGTATACATAAAACTATAATTGTTAGGTGAGGATATAGTTTAGCAATATCTAAGCCGGTGAAAATAGCTGCATTACATTATACGATATATTCATATACTTGTAATAGATCAATAATTAAGATAAGGTATAGGTCCAATATTATTTTTACCCAAAGGAAATATAAATAACGCTATAAAAGTATAACTATATATATAGCCAATACCATCCTAATAGAATAGTTATATATGCCTAGGCCTTTTATCGTTATTAACCCGAGTAAAGCGTAAATTCGATAATCCGAAAAATAATTAATACCATGGGCCTTCTTTTTAGCCCAATCGGAAAAACAAATTAAAAGCATAAATAAAAGGCATAAATGAAATTAAATCATAATCCATAAAATTAATATTAGCTTAAATAAATTAAACGTTCATTTATTAACGTCGTTATAGAAGTCTAAGTCCGTTAATGTTCATGAAATGTCCAAAGGTTCGATTATTACCCAAAGTCCAAGTCCGGGTTCATTGGAAAATACCCGAGACTTCGCCGGAGTAACCCGAGACACCGGATTCTCGCCGGATTCCGGCAAGTACTGTTCACAGCGGTCACCCACGCAAAGGGAGCTCCTCAGCTACTGTTCACGGCAGCAGCTCCTCAGCCATTAAAACTCCAGCACCGTGCCACCACGCCCATATTCCGAGCACCAATACCGTCACCATCCCCACGGCCGTTTTCCGGTGGCCGGAAAACCACCAAACCACCACGTCCAGCATCCAGAACATCACCACCCACAACCACAGCAACACCATTAATGCCATGTCTACCCACACAGCAAACAAAAACCCACAGCGTCCATCATCCAAAACAACCACACCCAAGCCCACGTTAACGGCGGCACCATCATCCACCACAGTACACAGACCCACAAATCAACTCAATTAATTAACCAGAAACCACAATTAACTAGAGGAAGGAAGAAGACGAATTCAACAGCAGCAGCAACTTACCCCGACGGCGGTCCGAGTTGCAGAAGAAGAGTGGAGATGGGGAAGTCGCGGCCGAAGGCGAGGAGAAGCAGTGGACGACGATTGAATCGTGGCGAGATCGAGCTCCGATCTTTGGTAGGACGGTCGTTGCGTCGTCCGTCTGTGCTCTGCAGCAGCTGTGAGCAAGGCAGAGACCGGAGGCAGAGGCGACGGCCTCGACAGCGAAGGAGGAATCGGGCGGCGTGTTACGGACGGCCGGTTCCTTGCCTTGGTGGTGTCGAGCCTCGTCTCGACTGGAGGCAGCGAGCAAGGGAATTCGAGCGGCAGGGCCTTTCCTCGGCGGCGTCAGTCTCGAAGAGAGGAGGACAGACGCGGGGCTGCGTCGATTTGATGGGAAAGAGAGGCAGTGCAACGGACGGTTGCAGGGAAAAGAAAGAGTGAGGCGGCAGTGACGGTGACAAGGCGTTGGCTGGGCGGGAGTGAAGGAGGAGGGCGTCTGGCCGGCGACGTGTCAAAGGCGGAGGAAGAGGAGGAGGAAGAGATGGTGTGGGGGTGGAGGCATGGAAGGAGAAGGGAATGGAGGAAGAGGAAGAAGTTGGCAGTGGCGTGAGGGGAAGGAATCTGGAGGAGAAATTAAAGGAGAAGAAAGGATTAAGAAAAAAAAGTTAGTGGAGATGGTGGAGGTGAGTGGGTTTGGTGGGGAAAAGTGGGTGTGGCCGGTGGGTGAGTGGAGGAGAAAAGAAAGTGGGAAGAAAGCTAAGAAAAATAAAAGAAAAAAAAGGAGAAGAATTTGATAAGGAAGAAAAGAAAAGAAAAAGAAAAATGAGAAAAGAAAAGAAACGGGAGAGAGGGTGAGTTAGCCCGGGAGAGAAAAACGTGTCACGAGTGTCGGTCAAATTATCGATCCGTCAATGGACCAAATTATCCTCCATTTCGGCTTTAACCCGTTAAAAGCATAAGGGTATATCCGTCTTTCCGTCAAATTCCGTCCCGTGTCTGAAAATACAACTTGGGCTCGAAAAATCAGACTAATTCTCCTGGGCGTTGCCCAAGTCTCGGAATCGAAAACCGAGGCTCGGTTAACAAAAGACACACCAAAACGTCGTATACTCTAGTGGTCGAAACGAAGCTCGTTTATCCCCGATAAAACTCTCGAAATTAACTCGGGACGATAGAATGCTCGATTAACCGTGATAAAAATTTATTTACCACAGTAGGAGTTAAAACAACTCGGTAAAATCACGAAAATTTTACCCGGGTCGTTACAATATTAAACATATGGTTTAATTAAAATTAATTTAGGCATATGGTCTAAATTAATTTCTCTTTTATGTGACCTATAAAAATAAAATTGATTTATTTTAGACAGACGGTCTAAAATTATTTTCTTTCTTTCAACATATGGTTGAATAAAATAATATGGACTTATTTTAGACATATGGTCTAGATTATTATTTTTATTGGGTTTTAAACCTAGTAAAAATGACTAAAGTCTAATGTTATTTTTTTGGAAGAGATGGTCCTTTTAGACATATGGTCTAAATTAAATTTCTTCTAGTCAAAGAAAATATAATAATAATGGACTCCTTTTAGACATATGGTCTATAAATTAATTTTATTTTGGGTTTATGACCTAAGTAAAATTAAATTGTCTATATGAGACATATGGTCTAGGTAAGTTTTATTTTATGGGGTTATGGCCTAAATAAAATAAAATTAATCGAGACAAAAGTCTAATATTGTTATATTTTTTTAGAAGAGATGATCGATATCAAAATATTTTTTTTAGACACACGGTCTAAATAAATTTTATTTTTATATCTCATGACCTTAGTAAAATTTGTCCATGCTAGACATATGGTCTAATTAAATTTATTCTATGGCATACGGCTTAGAATAAAATTATGAAGGGTTCCAATATTTTTCTAAAAGATCCAGTTAAAGAAATTAGTCATGTGGACTAATGCTCTTCACATAAATTTTGTATTTATGTTTCTTCACCAATAAAATACAATTCAAATATTTCTAGACCAATTTCTTTGTGAATTTGGCACGAGAAATATTTACCCAACGGTTCAAGCATGCGTAATACACGATTACCTGCTTTAATGTTAATTGGTTTAACATTATGAACTAGTTGCTATTTAGTTTAGCATCACATGTTAATTAGTTTAACATTGTTGGGTTGTTCGACTTATAATCCACATGGGATTATAAAATTGTGCTTGACAAATATATTTTCTGGAGCATGATTAATGCTTAGTTGTGTTATTGGTTAAATTAATTTTCATTATGCATTCAACTTTAGGACGATGACTGGGAACATAGTGAACTTTCGACTCTGGGTTATGTATGTGATTATTAACTTAGCCAATCGAAGCTTAGCATTATATATGTATGTATGTTGAACATTATACCTTAAGTGTGATCCTTTTGTGTATTTTATTACTGCTTCATGTGTATTGCCGCATAGCTCAACAAAATGTCGATGCTTAATGGCGATAATCATAAAATTTGAAATTTAGTATTCCAGTATGTGCTGGTAGAGCAAAAGTGCTCTTGTGATCATCAATGTAGTCATGAAAGTTGAAGACAGATCAGTACGACAAACCATACAATGCAAAGTACTGTTGCAATGATGACCAAAAGGGTCATTTTCCAATGATGAAATTGGATAGTACGAATTGGTACTTTACTTTGCATGAGTTAGCAAACTTTGTGTTTGCGGCAGTTTTATTTTATGTGTAACTGATATAATTCTTAGTGAATTATAGACTCAGTAGTCACACATTATATTGTATGGAGAAGTGATACCTGATCAACGTTAAGTCTCACATGGAGATTAAACGTTTTGACATGTAAGTAGCAACAATAAGGTGTTGCTTAAATACTCTTATCATACAAGTTAGTCTTGTGTAACATATGAGATGTGATCTTACATGATAGAAGTCTTTTCTGACATGTCTTGGTTTTAGGAACCATACATGCTTTCATGACAAATTATAAAATTGATTATGGTTCAATTTTATATGGCTTTAGTCTTATTACCGAATAATGCTAGATTTGGTCATACGGACCAACAGAGAATGCCAAGGTTAGCAAATAATGTTTGCTTCCTAGCATTATACAAGTAGAATTGTCTGCTTGCGAGTGTTATCTAGTTGATTATTGACCATCCGGTAAAGTGATTGAAGCCAACTCTTCATTGTTATTTGTCCACCTGGACATCTGCGGGTCCAAAGTGCAAACCTGATCCGTTTTCGTACATTAAGTAGTAAAATAAGTAATACGGGTTAATATAGACAAATTAAAAGATAAAAACTCCGTAATTCAACAAAGATTTCGATATACTCGAATTATCAAAATTATCTAGATATGAAGATACAAGATCTTTACGTTAATTGTGATCGTTTTATCGATCCAATCAGTTGGGCATGTGATGAAAGGATATAGTGCATTGATTGACTATTCCTAACAATCTATAATAAAATGTGTTATAGAGTGACATGATGGAATGTTTCTGTAACGGTTAAGTAAATGAGGGCGCAAACCTTATTGCCACATGGGTAATATTTAATTGGTTGCTACCTATATACTTAACAATATGCCTATATAGTCAGTTACAACTACTCTGCATGTGTTGTAGACAAGAATGCTACCCACCAAGTGTTTTAGTAACCTTGGAAGTTGTGTTGCTTATACATATTATTTCTCTCTGGCAAGAAGTGCCTTGAGAGGAAGACAAGTGTCTTAGGAGATACTTACTAACCTCAAAGGTTATATGTTTATAAGTCAACAGAACAGTGGGAGTGTAACTGAGTTTAAACCAACAAATGTTACATTCTTTGTGAATGAGTTTCCTAAGAAGGGTGAGGTAGGTTAAGGCCTATCTTTATTTGAGAAAGAGGATTAAGACGTGCAAGGATTACTTTATTCGAGTGGGAGGATTTCTACAGATGATGAATTAGTTTCTCATCAATAAACTTTCTCATCATCAAGTCCGAATAAAAGTAATCTTGTTGTTCCAAGTGGGAGCGACAAAGAAAGATCTTGTTCTAAGTGGGAGTGAGATTAACATTTTTAATTCGAGTGGGAGCCATGTTGATCCAAATGGGAACAACATGCCTGAATCACAATTTAGTGTCATTCTCATAAAAGATTGTCGTTGATGATTTGACATCAAAGATAGTGGGTCTTTTATGATGTTCCTACAAGATGAGCCTGTAAGAGGCTTCCTCAAAATCCTTCTAAGAAAATTGGACAAAGGCACTTTAAGAAAAGATGGAGTCAATGAGAGTCAATAAAGTTTAAGGACTGGTTGATCTCATTGAAGGACATAATGCCATTGGGAACAAATGTGTTCTCAAAAGCAAGCTTAAGGCTAGTGGCAAAGTTGAGAAATTTAAGACTCAACCAATAGGTAAAAGATACACTGGAGAAAGAGATAGATTACAAGAGTCAATCTCGATTTCTGTGAGTTTTACCTATGTATGGATGTTTCTAGCTATTATTTCAAACTTAAATCTTGGATTACGTCAAACAGATGTAATAATGCCTTTCTCAATGGAGATAGAATGAAACAGATTGTGTTTCATTGAAGAGGACCACAAACATATGGTTTGTAGACTTTGAAGTCTATATTAGTCTTCTAATCCTCAAGGCATGTACCAAGTAAGTTTGTAATTTACATATAGTATGCATATGACATACTTATAGCTAGAAATGATATGGAGTTAATCAACAAGGTAAAGAACCTAGTTGTTATCTCAATCGAGATAGATGATATGGATAAAGATTGCATATAAACTTGAAATTAAGATTTCAAGATATTGTTTCAAGATATTATTGTATTTCTCGTAAGAGAATTACAATAATAAAGCTTTGGAATAATACTATATGCATCAAAGTAATCCTATCTAAACTCCTATCAGTAAATGCCATACTTTGAGAAATTGTGTGTCCTAAGACTCTTGATGAGAGTGATGAATAAGCCAAGTTCCATAACGGAGCGTAGTCGAAAGTTTGTTGTACACTATGGTGTATGAAAGACCAGATATTGGTTAAGCAAATGGCTTAACAGATAGATGTCAATCCGACCTAGGCATAACACATTACAAGCAGTTAAAAAGGATCATGGGATGTCTAAAGAAGTCTGCTGATTACATCTTCGTCATCAAGTAAGGAAAAGTCCTTGTTGGTTGAATACACAAGACTTGATCATGGAAAAGATCTAGATGGTAGAAAAGTCTATATCTGGATATATATATTCTTACTAAATGATGGCGTCATATCATAAAGTAGTAAGAAATGATCATGTATATTCTTGACTGTGATTGAGGCTAAATGTGTGGCTCTCGCTTCAGCAGTGAAAAAGTTATTTGGTTGAATAAATTCTTGGATTTGCGAGATGGATAATGCATAGAACACTGATATAGTGTTAGTCGACTATGACAGTGAGGCTGCAATTTCCATTGCCAAGAATGGTTAGTTTCACCAAATAAGTAGACATCCGATACAACTATGCAGATGGCATTGTTGTATGCAAGGTTGTGGATGTGAAGTATCCGTCTATAAGAGACAAGTGATCGGATGCACTGTTTAAGCCTTTACCTTGGGATGTATTTGTAGAACACATTGGGTATTAAAATTGTGTAGGCTTAAGTACTTCGCTTTATGCTTATCTTTTTCCCAAAACTCGCAACCTATGTTTAATGTTCTTGCTATCAAATAAGTTGATTTGCATATATACATATGGATGAATGTTATGTACATTCTTCGTTTATTTTGTTTAAGAGTATGTCGAGTAGACACGAGGTTAGCCCTCTCACACGGGTAACCGCCTCCTTATCCTTGTGATAAGTGGAGATGAGACAGATTTTAAGCAAAATTATCAGACGAATAATTTGAGAGCTTGTGACTTAAAATCATAAATGTCGACTATATAATGACATAAGGTCATTTTAATGGTGGAATACGTTCACCAAGTCTACTTAGTGGGCCAGATGTGAGTTCAAGTTGATGTGTAGATCGAGGAACTCAGATTTGGACACATATGGTGTCTAAATATCATCTGTACAGCATTCCATATGGGAAAGACATACGCTCCACGGGAAAGGAGAAAATGCTGTAGAGCATGTTTCATACCATGTGTGCGATTTGTCGACCAAATGGGTTTACATAAGTACAATCTCCGCTTACTATTGTGTGAGACCCAGAGCCTTTATAGTGGCTCGATTGTGTACCCTCAGGACTCCGATCAGATACTTGAGATTCAGCTTAATGTTTGCTATCTTAGTGTGTTGCCAAAGGACTATGGACAATGATTCGGTCTGGCGGGACATGTCTAGAAAAGCAAGTTAAGTTGAGTTAAGGGGATCGTGAGAAGAGGAAGATCATTGACCGAAATCACATTAGTTTGTATTCACCGATGCACCAATTTTGACATACGGTTATAATTGTGAATACAATGTATCTTTAAAAGAGAGATTTTCGGCAGATTTCTAAAGTGATTTATGATCTAGGGTACTTGCATACTTTTTGATCTACTTGCAGGTTTCTTCTGGATGAGAGGCAATATATTCCTAACAGATGTATAGCATTTAGCTCTCACTGTATGCTGGTCGCACGGTTCTACTTCCCTGTATGGATGTTTGCAGTTTCTGATGAGAATCTGTTTCTCATGATTGTGTTTATGAGCACTCCCATTATGTGTGAGTGGGATATGTTGGAAAATAGTGGGTCCACCCATAAGGGGTGCTCACTTAAGCCCAACTGGGGCCCAACTATGCTATATATAAGCCACCACAAAGGGGAGGCTAGTACACTGGTACAATCGATAACACAGACAACCTGTATACTGTAAATTAGGGATTTAGACCGTGGAAACTAGGAGGCCGATCCGACACACTGTGACGGTCTCCACCGACCAGTAATCCAAGTCGTGGCTCCCGATCCTGACAACGCTTCCGCTTCACTTACAGATAAGTCTCCTTATCTATTATATGTATATGTACATTGAAATCCTTCAATTTCCATCAGCAGTAGAAAAGTAATTGTGGGCCAAAAACTAAAAACACTATAATTTGGATACATCATAAAAGCCTAAAGAGATATTGGACCATAGACCATGGAATCCAGAAAGAGAAATTGCAAATGAAATCTAGAATTGACTGGGAAGAGTTGGGGAATTTTGCACGCCTGGAATTTGCATTTGTGGAGAGAATACATGTTTTATGTCAGGTTATTATTCATAAAAAAATATTCTAGGTGTTATAAAATTGGAGAAGATTTTCACTAAAACTACCTTATTATGTTTGAACTAGTTTGAACTAGTTCCATTATTATGTTGAAACCATTATTATTATGTGAAAACTATTATTATACATCTTCTCTTATTATTTAAATCTACCTCCCTCTAACCTTCTCTTCACATATCTTACTCTTCTCTCACTTCAAATACCACCCAACATTCACATACTTTCTGAAGGAATGAAGGATATTTATAGTTAGAAATGGGAGGATAAAAATAAATAAGTATGATTAATTTAAAAGGATAAAATCAAAGGGATGTTAGGTAAAGGAAGATGATATTAGGATTAGGACAAATGGAATTATGGAGGGTAATTAGCCAAAGAGATAATTCCAAGTAGAAGTTTGGTGTATGGGTAAAGTATTTACCGGGGGTAAATTCAGGTATGGTAAAAATGAGTTTTACTGGATGGTAACAATGACATTCACCATAATTTATTTATAACACTCCCCCTTGAATGTCATTGCACCTTTGATAGAATACGCTTAGGAAGTACTGCCTCGTTAAAAACCTTACCAAGAAAAACCCAGCGGGACAAAAACTTGATGAAGGAAAAAAGAGTGCAGTGCGTATTCTACTCCCCCTGATTTTGGCATCCCTTGATATCTCGAATCCTCCATAAACCAATCCTCTTCATCAATTCTTCAAAAGTTGTAGTAGGAACTGATTTTGTAAATAAATCTGCCAGATGTCACTTGAATGATTCTTGAAGTATCCTCCCTTCAATTGGGCAATACAGCTAGCATTATCTTCATAAATCGTCATTGAAACATCTTCCTCGCTAACTAATCCATATGAATCTTGACTATAGTGAATCATCGATCTTAGACAAGCACATTCTCGGCTAACTTCATGTATGAACATAATTTCTCCATTATTTGAAGAGGCAACAACGATACTTTGTTTTCTGGTCACAATGATACTTGATGTATCTGCCTGTGCTTTATGTGGATCAAATAAAAGACCTACATCTGCAAAACTAACTAGATGCACCTTGGCCTCACAAGGTTAAAATAATTCCATATACCAAGATAATAGAATAAGTATTTATATATTATATTCCAATATAAATACGTTAGAGAAAAATTATATTTTGCAAATAAATTTATAGCAAAAGCTTCAGGCTTATATTACTAGCAAGATAAATTGCACTTAGATAGGGTACTTCAGGACCAATCTAATTCTTTATGAGATTTTTCATCATAGCACGGCATTTAGAAGCTTCTCTAGGAGTTCCAATAATATTTAAATTACAAAAATACATATGAATTATCAACATAAGCAAAAATAAATTCATACACATACTTTATACTATGCACACGCAAATTGGTTTAAACCATCAATTTAACTTAATTTTGTATATTCCCGGGAATTAGTTGCTTCAAGCAACTTGAATCCTTCAGGGATTCTCTTATATACGTCATGATATATGGATCCATAGAAATATAGGCTGTAAGGGCATCTATTAGATCCGTTTCTAATTTTTCATATTATGCCAGACTTATCAAAAATAATTGCATCCACCATAAGGGAGTATATCTCCTCACAATTAATATCAAGTCGTTTGGGTAAAAGCTTGTGCGATAAGCCGTGCTTTGAATTTCT
Organism: Turnera subulata; assembly: GCA_028386065.3. Lineage (NCBI taxonomy): Eukaryota > Viridiplantae > Streptophyta > Magnoliopsida > Malpighiales > Passifloraceae > Turnera > Turnera subulata. The sequence goes on from JAKUCV010005205.1 coordinate 183,910, forward strand.
CTATTATGATTTCTTTTTTCCACAAATACCCATTTTTCAATCGACTGGTTCTACACCATCTGGGTACAGACTACAGGTCCGAAAAATATCTTGCTTCACTTGCGAGTCTAACACAGCCTTAATCATGTTTCTCAATTTGACCAATCATTCTACGCCTACATTGACCACTAGATGTAGATTCATGATCCTTATTTTATTTAGCGCTATATTATAAATAAAACAAATATTCCGTCGACGGTTATTTCACGTCGGTTCCATCACATTCCTGACACAGTAATTGAGATCTCATCATTTTCATTTATTTCAGATACCTGTGTTACTTCTGGAACTTTATCAATCTGTGTTAGAAAACCTCTTTTGGAGGATTTTCCTCTTCTTAAGGAATTTTAATACAAATCTCTACTGGAGGCCTTATTTTCTTACTGGGGCCATCTTATCTCTTTGCTCCTTTTTCTCTATCGAGAATTTCTTTTCTTTTGGAACCGAGTATATTCTACGCTTTATGCGTACTTTAGATTCAGTTGCATACTATACTTGTTCTTCTGGAACATTAATTTGAACAGGAGCATATACAGCTGATATGGTCACACTTTTCAAATCAATAAATATGTCTGGCAATTGACTTACTAATATGTTGCAAATGAATCATCTTCTGAACTTCATGTTCACACAAATTCGTTTGAGGATCAACAACTATATATTGATAATGTATTTCAATAATATCTTGATCTAGCTGCTTATTTTCTCCCCCTGATATTGGGTAAACTCTTTCACCAAATTAACAATAAACAAATCTCCAATCATTAATCAATGGTTTCAATTACTTTGTAATTGATGGAGATTTTTATACCCAACATCTATTCCCAACCTTCTTTAAGGACCAATTTTACTATGCTGTGGTGGAGCATTATATACTGTATAACCAATGGTCCGAAGATGAGTGTTACTAGTGACCATGAACCAATTAAATGGGGAGACCTTTTGTTTGGCTTGATGCACATAAGTGTTGCTGCATGTAAAATACCATTTTCTCAAATAGTCATATTTCATCAATGGTCCTACAATCAATTGTCAATGTTCCCCCAAATCTGTTTGGGTTTATTTCCAATGATATACATTATTCATTGAAGAAATATACCGGCATTATTTAGACATATAGTCTAATAACATAATTAGGGATATGTACCCGCAAGTGGCTTAATCATTAAAACAAGTGCGCACAATGCCAACTTGCGTCACACAATGGACCATCTAGTCGATGCATCGTAAAAATTACCTAGATGGTCAACACAGCAGATTTATCAGCCCGCGTTCATATCCCAGAATTAATCCCAAACTTGCTGGTCTAGGCCAATCTTATCTTAAGAAGGCCGTATTATTAATTTCGCAGCAAAAAAATACATGGAAATTCATTGATTGTAAAAACTTCTGGTTTTTTAATGAATGACCAAATAAATTTTGTGCATCATTATTGACCCGGGATGGCCCAACCGGTCAAACCAAACAATATCTCCATGTACCAACTTCAAGTTGGTGCCAGCTTCAGGCTGCTATATATATATGCCAGCTTCAGGCTGGATATGATGACTTAGGAAGATTATTTACCAGCTTCTGGCTGGGGCATACTAGCTATAAATTACATATTTATCAGCCAACTTCTAATTGGTCTCAGCTTCGGGCTGTGCAAACTGTGTATTTAAACACTTAAAAATTACTAGCTTTAGGCTAGTGCATTCCAGCTTCTGGCTGGATATGGTAAGTTTAATAACTTAGATTGCTAACTTCAGGCTGCAATATATGTGCCAATTTTAGGCTTATATCTGTCACTCATGTTGGAAAAGATCAGAATTATTGAGCAAACTTTTTCAAAAACAACTTTGGAGCTTACTGACAAATAATGCAAAGTTTTTAATTACCGAAAAATCTTCTGGATCTTTTGGAAGACAGAAAAAGAGTCCACATTTGAAAAACTGACACCTAGCTGTCTAATCTCAGACTGTAACGCCCCGAATTTTCATAATTTGGTTTTTCGGAATTTTCGGAATTTTTATTCCAATTTTACCCTTGAGGTATTTTTGAGTTTTAGTCGAGGAAATAAATTGTTATGCCTTGGAAATGTCAATTTTAAGTTGGTGTCGTTCATGGTTCGGGTTCCGTTGGAAACGGATTCGAGAACGGGGTGAAACGCGGAGTTTAACGTGGATACTAGCGAAACTACGTCGTTTTGGGAATGTTTAAAAGAAAAAAAAAAAGACAAAAGGAAGCGAGTCAACAGGCGGGTTGACCGCGCCCAGCCGAACGACGCGTCGTTCGGGCTGGCGGGTCAAGCCCTAAAAACCCTTCTTCCCTTTTCCTTCTTTCTTTTCTCATCTTCTTCTTCTTTTTCCTACCTAGCCGCCGCTCCTACCCCTCTCTTCCCTTCTTCCTTCTCCTCTCGTTTTCTCTCTCTCTCTTTTCCTCTCTTCCTCTTCTCTCCCTCATTCCCTTCCGCCACCAACACCCTTTCTTTCTTCATCGTAAGCCGCCGCCGCCGCCGTCGACTGAATTGCAAGGGCTGAGGCTGGCTGACCAGAGATGGAACGAGAGGATCCCGTGTGGCCTCTCTCTCGCGACCGGCTGCGTCGCCGACGAGGTTAGCCCCGACCTCCTCATCCCTCTCGGTTTTTATTTCGTTTTTCTTCTTTCTTCGTTGATTTTCTTTTTCTTCCCTTCTTCGATGGTCGCTTTGGCCGGCGTGTCTGTTCGGGTTGGCTTAGTTTTAATGGTGTTGGTGTGTTGTTGCTCCGGTTGGGTTTGACGGGGGTTTGCAGGTTGTTGTTATTGGTGGTTGTCTTCGTGCGCGTGGATTGTGTGTGTGTTGTCACTGCCGGTGTTGTTTTGGTGGTGCGTGGCTGCGGGTGCGTGTCCCGGCAGTGAGGTGCTCGGGTGTGTGTGGGTTTCTCCAGGCAGAGGCGGTTCAAGGCTTGGGTTCGGGCAGTGGACGGTTTCTGCAGATTTGCGTGATTCCGGGTAAGGACCCGTTTTGCATTTCCTATTGTAATTCGTCTTAGGATTTTGTGGGGCATAGTGTTGTGTAATTGTTTTGCTGTGATGTGAATGAGTTGTTGATGTTGGTTGTGGCAGTTTTGGGTGCTTTCTGGCGAGGTTACCGGAATCCGGCGAAGGCTCGGGAATATTCCGGCAAAGGTTCGGGTTTTGACTCCGGCATTATACTTGATGTATACTTGTGTTATTCATGGCATGTACTCATTTAATTCGGATTGGGTTTTGTAATAATGATAAGGTACATAGTAGTAAATCGAGTACGGGAATTTGTGTGGAATATAACCGGGAATTTACCGATACGGGTAGAACCTTTAGGCCGGGAATATTTGGGATCGAGTTGACCTTGGACTTAAGTAACGGGCTTTAAGCCCAATCCTATAATTGGATATATAAGGACTTAAGAAAGTGGGCTTTAGGCCCGGAAATCGAGATTGGACTTAGATTGGGCTTTAGGCCGGAAACTCGTAAAGGACATGGTGGGTGGGCCATAGGCTCGGGAACTACTTATTGGACTTAGTTGGGCGTAAGCCGGTGAACCTTAGGTCCCGATACTCGGAGTTTTGGTGAGAGAACATTAAGTCGGGTTTAGACCCGGGAATTTCGTATTGGCTAACTAGGGACGGGTTTAACTCAGTTGAGCATTATAGTTACATGCATGCACGTCTTTATTGTTATGTTTGTAATTTGTTGTGTGTGCCGGTATTCAGGCACGGGTAATACCTCGGGAGTTGGAGGATCTGTTTTGGGAAAAGCTCCACAGGACAATCGTCGTTGAGGTGACTTTATATGCCTTTTTATGTTTGTATGCATGAGCTCGTTTGAATGGTTTGTTTGAGTTGCATGCTTGTTTGCTAACATGCTGTAATCTGTATTGTGTGCCTAAGTGTACTTTTTGTTTATGAGATGGATGATTGAATTAGTTATGGATTATAACATGTGGTGTGATTCTGGGTGTTTGGTGTGATGTATTGTGGGTCGGAGACCCGGTTATCTGATTGAGCTGTTTTATCACACAACCCTGTTTAATCACAATCTCTTGGCACACATAAACTCATAACTTGTGAATTAAGATAATGTACAGTAGAAGTTAGGCTACTGTGTGCTGATGACCGGTTGTTTCGAGCGGGAAGTGATACCCCTCGGGTTTGCTTGCGGAATGGCAAGTGTTATGCGGATTTGCATATGGGTCTGTAATGACCGGTTCTACCTCCCTCTTTCTACCTCCCCCTTTCTACCTCCCTCTTTCTCTCTATCTCTCTCTCTCTCTCTATGGATATATTGGGCTTCGTGCCTGGTTGTATTTGGGCTTATGCCTGGTTGTCTCATGAGACGGGACCGAGCTCGACGCACACAGTAGGGGGCCCTGAATAATAAATCATAATAAGAAAACTTAACACACAACAGATGGAGAATAATAAACTGTATGCTTGATTGTGTTGGCATGTTAGTACTGATTGTTGTATGTTTGCATGCTTGTCTTGTTGCTCTTCTTTCCTTTCGGACTTGATCTGCACACCTTCATAATTAGACTTATATTGCTCACTGAGTAGGCGACTCACATGATCGCCAACGTTGTTTTTCAGACTTTAGATAGCGTGCAGTCACTTTCCATCCTTCCAGAGTACGGACGTGGTTATCTCAGCAGGTAGCTGTGCTTGATCTCCCGGTTGGATCCATATAGTCGGCATGCATGTTGTTTTTGTTTCTCTTATTTTTACTCTGTGTGTTCCTTCCGCTGCATTGGAATTTTTATTGAGATGTCATTATTGATTTTGGATTATTTTATCGGCGGATTGTCAGGATTTACTATTGATGATGTATCGGCAGGATGCCGGGTTTGATTTGAGGCTTGCTAAGCCAGTTTGACTATGTTGGTTATGACACTTCTTTTTATTAAGAATTTTGGATGTTGTTGATATTGGATTTCGTGTCCCGGGATTCAGGGGTGTTTTGGTAATTTCTTTTATTTGAGTATTTTATTTGTAAAATTGGGACACGGGTGTTTCAGCTTGGTAGCGGAGCAGGCTTCAGATCCTTGGTTTTTAAAAGTGTCTTGAACTTTGTTTTCAAAGTGTTTTCTATGTTTAAGCCTGTTTCCGGATTTAGGACTTAAAAAGTGTTTTTGACTCATTTGCATTCATATAGGCGTCGATATGGATCACGAGGGACAGCACGATGCTGAGGATGACGCCGCTACTCATGTCTCCGACAATGTGTCTGTGATGCAGGTTCCCGTTGGTCAGGGGAACAATAATGCAGTAGAGAATAATGCTGCAGGTGGTGGAGGACAGAATGCTGTACCACCAGTTGTGAACCCAGCGTTCCAGCAGTATCAGGCTTTTCTGCAGTGGCAGCAGTTCCAGCAGCAGCAGCAGGGTGCCCAGCCAGTAGCACCTGCTGCAGCAGGTGGTATGGAGAGTGGATACAAACATATGGATAAGTCTGCTGTGAAGGAATTCTCAGGTGAAGAGGGCAAGGTCAAGGAGTTTGATGATTGGTTTCGCCAGGTGGAGAATGTTCTGGAGAAGTTCACCTGTGCACCTGAGCAGAGGTGTGGAGGCCCGTATCCCAATTTAATAAAATAAAATATTTAAATGAAAGAGAATAATCAAAATACTCTTGAAACCCGGGATACGAATACCGATGCCTCAGCATACAAACATTTTCCATATAAATTTATTAACAACGAGATGTCATAAAATCAAACAAGATCAATCGGCTTATCAAGTCGTAAGCCACCACGGCATCACGCCGAAATAATATCACAAAATTAAACTCCGGCAAACCGCCGATATAAATGTAAAACATTTATGACATCTCGATTTATTACTCATGCAGCGGAAGGTGAAAGTAATAATAAAAATCAAGGTAGAACATAACATGCATATGGTCCTATGGATCCAACCAAGAAATGATGCACAACTACCTGCTGAAGTGTCTGCGTCTGAACTCCGAGTCGATAGTATAAGTGGGACTACACGCTAACTAAAGTCTGTAAAACAACGGTGGCGATTATGTGAGTCGCCTACTCAGTGAACATTAAAAGTCTAAATATACATGAAAGTGAAGTCATGCTCGTAGGGTGAGTAGCTTACGAGCACAAGTACAGCATACTAGCAAATCAGAATCACATACCAACACATAAACATCTTATTGTATTATTGTTCTGATTAGTTAGGTTCAATGCATTATTTTATTGTTACATTTATTATTTTTATTATTATGGGCCCTCTACTGTGAGTCAAGTCTCGGTAGCGCATCTGATCAGATCAGGGTGTGAAACCCAAATGTCGAACCTCAGAAGGGGTAGGTTCTGAGGCCAAAAACCACTGATAAATCTCGAGTGGCCGCTAGCTACCTGAGGGTGCACTCAGACACACCTAACCGGTGCAAGTCTTCCAGGGGTGCACCTACATCCCCTGGGCATGCTAAACAGCATAATGTGTCCCGAGGGTACCCAACCCTCCCTCGGGGCTACCAACCGATACACAGTAGAATTTAGTATTTTATTTTTAATTATATTTTTGATACTTCCTTTGAAATACATTATGTCTTTCAGGGATGTGTGAATTGTATGTGTCCCTGTTTCAACCGGGCCTTCGGCCCATAACTAAACACTAACACTAAAGCTTATTACATGTTATATTTCATAGCAGTGTTTCATATAGAAATTAGGTATGTGAGAACAAGCAGGTATACAATTCCAATCATCGCATGTAGCAAACAAGGCAAGTAAACAAACAAACCACACCAACATGCATTCATAAAACATATATAAAGACTTGTAATGTCACCTCAAAATGCAGATTATGACTTCTTCCCGAGTCTAAGTCTACAGCTCCCGGGGTATCTCCCGTGCTTGAATACCGGTACATAATATAATCACTAAACCAATTTTGGGAGTAAAAACGTGTATGTACGCTAAGATATGCTCTAATCGAGTACCTCCTGCTCAAATCCGTCCAACCCCGCCACCGGAAATCCGAGCCTAATCTCAATCCACACGCAAAGCCCGAACCCAACGTGTCCCGGCCGATCACCCGGCCACCACAATATCACCACTAGCAGCACGAACAAACACACCGACCACCGTCCACGAAGTCAGCCGCCACAACGCAAGACAGACCATCAACCCCCAAAATCCAAAGCAAAGAGAAGGATGGAATTGAGAAGGCAAGGAACGAGTCAACCTCACCCGACTATTGGCGGCCTAGGTTTGTCTCTGCTGCAGCCGCGACCTCCAACGGTGAGCAAAGCAGCGGCGCGAGGAGGAGAGGTAGAAGATGATGGTGATGTCGGTGGCGTGAGAGAGAAATGGGAAGGGTGATGGTTTTGGAAGTCGACCTGGGAGGAAATGGAAGGAAGGAATAAGAGAGGAAAAAGGAAAAGATGAGGAAGGAGAGAGGAGGTTGTGGGGGACAAGGCCGTTGAGGCGGCGACGGCTAGGTGGGGAAGTAACGGGCAGAAAGAAAAGAAAAGAAAAGTTGAAGGAGATAAGAAAACGAAGGAAAAAAAGAAAAAGGGAAGGAGGGGCGCGCGCCTGTGCTGGGCTTGACCTAGCTAGCCAGACGACGTGTCGTCTGGTTTGGCTGGGTCAACCCGCCAGGTTGACTTTTTTTTTTTTTAACACCCCAAAACGACGTAGTTTTAACTAAAACTACGGTAAACGTCGTGTTTCGTCCCGAAACGCGTTTTAGGTCCGACGAAACCTAAAAGCAACGTATTACCACTCATAATTAATGAATCCAATGGAAAATAATTTAATTTAATTTCCATTACCGAAATCCGATTTTTTTTTAAATCGAAGAACGAAAAACCGGGGCGTTACAAGAGGGCTCGATTAGCTGCACACAAGTTCACAGGGTATGCATTGTCATGGTGGCAGGATCTTGTGGCCAATCTACCGACGCCTGTGGAGATGCCTTGGGAGGATTTCAAGGAGAGATTCTACAAGGAGTTTCTTACTGTTGGTTTTCTGGAGGAGCAGAAGAAGCAGTTTCTTGAGGTGAAGCAGGGTCTAGATGAGACTGTATCAGCTTTCAGGATCCGGTATAGCATTCTTCTCTCTTATGCTAGGGAGTTTGTGCCCGATGAGTTGACCAAGTGTAGGCGGTTTGTTAACAGCTTACGTACTGAGATAGCGATGGCTGTGGCTGGTGGAGGGCACAAGACTTGGGAGGCAGTTTGTGCCGCTACTTTTGATGCTGAGAGAGTTCAGTTGTTAGGGAAGGAGGCTCGGGCAGCCGAGCTGAGGAAGCAACCATCTGCTTCGGGACAGAAGAGGCAGTATTCTGATGCCGAAGGTGCGGATTATTCGGTCAGACAGAGTTCTTCTTATCAGGGTTTGAAGAAGTTCCGAGGACAGAGTTATCAGGGTGGACCGGGCAGATCCTCGGGAGGACGGTCCTATCAGTCTAGTTCTCGGGGACGGGGTTCCTCGGCACGGTTCTCGGGTACATGCTGGTATTGCAATACGTCGGGACACCAAAAGTCTACTTGCTACAAGTGGATGAGGGATAATGGTGGCAGTGGTTCTCAGTATACAGTGCAGAGTTCCGTGGCTAGTGGTGCTGTTTCTTCTGGTCCGAACAAGGGTGGCGGACAACAGGGTCGAGGTCGTGGAAGTTCTGGAGCTCCAAACCGCGGAGGTGCGACTCAGTCTGCTGCAGCTCCTAGGGTTTATGCCATCACCCGAGAGGAGGCTGCTAATGCTCCAGATGTTATAGCAGGTACCTTTATGGTTTTTGGTCAGTTTGCACATGCTTTAATTGATCCAGGTTCTACACATTCTTTTGTATCACGTGCATTCATGACTACTCATAACATAGAAGAGGATAACCTTAGTAGACCCCTAAGAGTCCGTTTACCTACTGGAGATATAGTAATTGTTGATTGAGTTTGTAGAGATGTCTTGATAGAGTATGATAGTGAGAGTTTTTCTTCTGATCTTGCTGTCATGGACTTAGGAGAGTTTGATGTTATCTTAGGTATGGACTGGTTGTCCAGACACCAAGCAGTAGTTGATTCTCGGGCCAGGGAAGTCTCCTTATCTTCTTTGTTGGGGCGTAGATTGGTGTTTGTTGGAGAACGAAGAGTTCTATCGGCGTGCTGTATCTCGGCCATCCAGGCTTTTAGGATGATCCGAGAGGGTTGTGATGCCTTTCTTGCTCATGTGGTCGATTCGTCGGTACCAGTGCCTGGTGTGGAGGATATTCCTATTGTTCGGGAGTTTCCCGATGTTTTTCCTGATAATTTACCTGGGTTACCTCCAGAGCGGGAGGTGGAATATACAGTTGATTTGGTACCGGGAGTTGCACCTATTTCTATACCGCCCTACAGAATGGCTCCGGCAGAACTTCAGGAGTTGAAGAAACAACTGGAGGAGTTGTTGGATAAGGGTTTCATTAGACCGAGCATCTCACCCTAGGGTGCCCCGGTCTTGTTTGTGAAGAAGAAGGATGGCAGTATGCGGATGTGTGTAGACTATAGGCAGTTGAACAAGGTGACTGTGAAGAACAAGTATCCTTTGCCTAGGATTGATGATTTGTTCGATCAGTTGCAGGGTGCATCTGTGTTCTCGAAGATTGACTTGTGATCTGGTTACCATCAGGTTCGGATTGCAGAGCAAGACATACCGAAGACTGCATTCCGCACTCGGTATGGTCATTATGAGTTTGTGGTTGTTCCTTTTGGACTGACTAACGCACCGGCAGTGTTCATGTGTATGATGCAGCAGGTCTTCCATGAATTTCTGGACCGGTTTGTGGTAGTGTTCATTGATGACATCTTAGTCTACTCGAGTAGTAAGGCCGAACATGAAGACCACTTGAGACAAGTTTTGCAGAGGTTGAGAGAGGAACAACTCTATGCTAAGCTCAACAAGTGTGAGTTTTGGTTGGATGAGGTCGCATTTCTTGGACATATTGTGTCCGGTGAGGGCATTAAGGTGGATCAGGCCAAGATTAAGGCAGTCATGGATTGGGAGCCGCCGAAGAGTGTATCTGAGATACGGAGTTTTCTTGGACTTGCTGGTTACTATCGGAGGTTCATTGAGGGTTTTTCCTTAATAGCGGGTCCCATGACTAAGCTGTTGAGGAAAGACTGTGCTTTTGTTTGGGATGACAGTTGTCAGAAGAGTTTTGAGGAGTTGAAGAGTCGGTTGACTTCTGCACCGGTTTTGACTGTTCTGAGTCCCGGAGTGGAGTACACGGTGTTCAGTGATGCTTCAGGTCTGGGCTTAGGATGTGTGTTGATGCAGGAGGGTCGGGTGATTGCTTATGCCTCCAGGCAGTTGAGAACTCATGAGAAGAACTATCCGACCCATGATCTGGAGTTAGCTGCTGTGATCTTTGCTTTGAAGATCTGGAGACACCACCTATACGGTGAGAAGTGTCGGATTTTCACGGACCACAAGAGTTTGAAGTACATCATGACCCAAAGGGAGCTTAATATGAGGCAGAGACGCTGGATTGAGCTTCTGAAGGATTATGATTGTACTATCGAGTACCATCCGGGCAAGGCCAATGTGGTTGCAGATGCATTGAGCCGGAAGAGAGTGGTTGCTGCAGATGAGGATTCTGTTTCTTATGCATTGCCTTCCTTGGTGGAGCTGAGGTCGTTGGATGCATAGTTAGAAGTGGAGGTTACTGGGGCGTTGTTAGCCAGTTTGAGCATCCGGCCGACCTTGCGGGATAAGATCATGAAGTTGCAGTATGGAGATCCTCATTTAGCAGAGTTGCGGGATAAGGCTCTCGGTGGAGAGAGTTCTAGTTTCTATGTCCGGGAGGATGGTGCTCTGATGACCGGTGATCGGTTGTGTGTTCCGGATGTGGATGATTTGAGGAGATGGATTATGGATGAAGCACATAATGCGCCATATGCTATGCATTCTGGTAGCACCAAAATGTACCAGAATTTGAAGAGTCATTATTGGTGGCCCGGGATGAAGAAGGATGTTGCGGAGTTTGTGGCTCGTTGTATGACTTGTCAGCAGGTAAAAGCCGAGTATCAGGCCCCTGCCGGCAAGTTGAGATCTTTGACCATTCCGCAGTGGAAGTGGGAGCATATCACTATGGATTTTGTGATCGGGTTACCGAGGACCCGGGGTCGACATGATGCCATCTGGGTCATTGTGGACAGATTGACCAAGTCAGCTCATTTCCTACCGATTCAGCAGACGGATACAATGGATAAGCTGGTGAGGTTATATGTTTCGGGTATTGTCCGTCTACATGGAGTTCCACTATCCATTGTGTCGGACAGGGATCCGAGGTTTACTTCCCACTTCTGGAAGAGTTTGCAGACAGCTTTGGGTACTAAGCTGAATTTCAGTACTGCATTCCATCCGCAGACTGATGGGCAGTCAGAGAGGACTATTCAGACACTAGAGGATATGCTTAGAGCCTGTGTGCTCAATTTTAGTGGTTCTTGGGATGAGACATTACCGTTGGTTAAGTTTGCTTATAACAACGGGTATCACTCCAGTATCGGTATGGCGCCTTATGAGGCTTTGTATGGGCGGAAGTGTCGTAGTCCGATCTGTTGGGATGAGGAAGGTCTGAGACAGGTGATTGGTCCGGACCTAGTCCAGGAGACTGTTGATCAGATCGAGGTGGTTAAGCAGTGTATGAGAGCTGCTCAGGACCGGCAAAAGAGTTTTGCTGATAAGCATCGTCGGGAGATGGAGTATAATGTAGGTGACAGAGTCTTCCTCCGTGTTGCTCCCTGGAGAGGTGTTATCCGGTTTGGGAGGAAGGGCAAGTTGAGCCCTCGTTATATTGGTTCTTATGAGATCATGGAGCGGATTGGTCCGCTGGCCTACAGGTTGGCTTTACCGGAGGAGCTGTCGCATATACATGATGTATTCCATGTTTCGATGCAGAGACGTTATCGGTCTGATCCTAGTCATGTTGTATCCCCAACAGAGGTGGAGGTTTCTGAGGATTTGACTTATGTTGAGGAGCTGGTTGAGATTCTTGCTCGGGAGGAGCGACAGTTGAGGAATCGAGTTATTCCGATGGTTCGGGTTAGGTGGAGCCGTCATTCTCCGAATAAGGCTACTTGGGAGGTTGAGCCCCATATGCGGGAGCAGTATCCCCATTTGTTTTGATGCTTCATGTCTTGTAATTTCGAGGACGAAATTTCCTTAAGTGGGGTAGAACTGTAACGCCCCGAATTTTCATAATTTGATTTTTTCGGAATTTTTGGAATTTTTATTCCAATTTTACCCTTGAGGTATTTTCGAGTTTTAGTCGAGGAAATAAATTGTTATGCCTTGGAAATGTCAAATTTAAGTTGGTGTCGTTCATGGTTCGGGTTCCGTTGGAAATGGATTCGAGAACGGGTGAAACGCGGAGTTTAACGTGGATACTAGTGAAACTACGTCGTTTTGGGAATGTTTAAAAGAAAAAAAAAAGACAAAAGGAAGCGAGTCAACAGGGCGGGTTGACCGCGCCCAGCCGAACGACGCGTCGTTCGGGCTGGCGGGTCAAGCCCTAAAAAACCTTCTTCCCTTTTCCTTCTTTCTTTTCTCATCTTCTTCTTCTTTTTCCTACCTAGCCGCCGGTCCTACCCCTCTCTTCCCTTCTTCCTTCTCCTCTCGTTTTCTCTCTCTCTCTTTTCCTCTCTTCCTCTTCTCTCTCTCATTCCCTTCCGCCACCAACACCCTTTCTTTCTTCTTCGTAAGCCGCCGCCGCCGCCGTCGACTGAATCGCAAAGGCTGAGGCCGGCTGACCAGAGACGGAACGAGAGGATCCCGTGTGGCCTCTCTCTCGCGACCGGCTGCGTCGCCGACGAGGTAAGCCCCGGCCTCCTCATCCCTCTCGGTTTTTATTTCGTTTTTCTTCTTTCTTCGTTGATTTTCTTTTTCTTCCCTTCTTCGATGGTCGCTTTGGCCGGCGTGTCTGTTCGGGTTGGCTTAGTTTTAATGGTGTTGGTGTGTTGTTGCTCCGGTTGGGTTTGAAGGGGGTTTGCAGGTTGTTGTTATTGGTGGTTGTCTTCGTGCGCGTGGATTGTGTGTGTGTTGTCACTGCCGGTGTTGTTTTTGGTGGTGCGTGGCTGCGGGTGCGTGTCCCAGCAGTGAGGTGCTCGGGTGTGTGTGGGTTTCTCCAGGCAGAGGCGGTTCAAGGCTTGGGTTCGGGCAGTGGACGGTTTCTGCAGATTTGCGTGATTCCGGGTAAGGACCCGTTTTGCATTTTCTGTTGTAATTCGTCTTAGGATTTTGTGGGGCATAGTGTTGTGTAATTGTTTTGCTGTGATGTGAATGAGTTATTGATGTTGGTTGTGGCAGTTTTGGGTGCTTTTCGGCGAGGTTACCGGAATCCGGCGAAGGCTCGGGAATATTTCGGCGAAGGCTCAGGAATTTTCCGGTGAGGCTCGGGAATATTCCGGCGAAGGTTCGGGTTTTGACTCCGGCATTATACTTGATGTATAACTTGTGTTATTCATGGCATGTACTCATTTAATTCGGATTGGGTTTTGTAATAATGATAAGGTACATAGTAGTAAATCGAGTACGGGAATTTGTGTGTAATATAACCGGGAATTTACCGATACGGGTAGAACCTTTAGGCCGGGAATATTTGGGATCGAGTTGACCTTGGACTTAAGTAACGGGCTTTAAGCCCAATCCTATAATTGGATAAATAAGGACTTAAGAAAGTGGGCTTTAGGCCCTGAAATCGAGATTGGACTTAGATTGGGCTTTAGGCCGGAAACTCGTAAAGGACATGGTGGGTGGGCCATAGGCTCGGGAACTACTTATTGGACTTAGTTGGGCGTAAGCCGGTGAACCTTAGGTCCCGATACTCGGAGTTTTGGTGAGAGAACATTAAGTCGAGTTTAGACCCGGGAATTTCGTATTGGCTAACTAGGGACGGGTTTAACTCAGTTGAGCATTATAGTTACATGCATGCACATCTTTATTGTTATGTTTGTAATTTGTTGTGTGTGCCGGTATTCAGGCACGGGTAATACCTCGGGAGTTGGAGGATCTGTTTTGGGAAAAGCTCCACAGGACAATCGTCGTTGAGGTGACTTTATATGTCTTTTTATGTATGTATGCATGAGCTCGTTGGAATGGTTTGTTTGAGTTGCATGCTTGTTTGCTAACATGCTGTAATCTGTATTGTGTGCCTAAGTGTACTTTTTGTTTATGAGATGGATGATTGAATTAGTTATGGATTATAACATGTGGTGTGATTCTGGGTGTTTGGTGTGATGTATTGTGGGTCGGAGACCCGGTTATCTGATTGAGCTGTTTTATCACACAACCCTGTTTAATCACAATCTCTTGGCACACATAAACTCATAACTTGTGAATTAAGATAATGTACAGTAGAAGTTAGGCTACTGTGTGCTGATGACCGGTTGTTTCGAGCGGGAAGTGATACCCCTCGGGTTTGCTTGCAGAATGGCAAGTGTTATGCGGATTTGCATATGGGTCTGTAATGACCGGTTATACCTCCCTCCTTCTACCTCCCCCTTTCTACCTCCCTCTTTCTCTCTGTCTCTCTCTCTCTCTATGGATATGTTGGGCTTCGTGCCTGGTTGTATTTGGGCTTATGCCTGGTTGTCTCATGAGACGGGACCGAGCTCGACGCACACAGTAGGGGGCCCTGAATAATAAATCATAATAAGAAAACTTAACACACAACAGATGGAGAATAATAAACTGTATGCTTGATTGTGTTGGCATGTTAGTACTGATTGTTGTATGTTTGCATGCTTGTCTTGTTTCTCTTCTTTCCTTTCGGACTTGATCTGCACACCTTCATAATTAGAGAATATAACGAGTGACTCATCCGCTGAGTGTATTAGCGGTTGCAACAAAAAGTCTGAAATCTATCGCACGTCAGTGAAAGGTAGGAAGGTCTCATGCCTGCACCAATAGAGTCGTCCATCGACACGAACTAGAGGGCCAACCTAGGTATATCAGCCGTACGTACAACAAAATGTTTCTCTTATTTTTACTCCGTGTGTTCCTTCCGCTGCATTGGAATTTTTATTGAGATGTCATTATTGATTTTGGATTATTTTATCGGCGGATTGCCGGGATTTACTATTGATGATATATCGGCAGGATGCCGGGTTTGATTTGAGGCTTGCTAAGCCAGTTTGACTATGTTGGTTATGACACCTCTTTTTATTAAGAATTTTGGATGTTGTTGATATTGGATTTCGTGTCCCGGGATTCAGGAGTGTTTTGGTAATTTCCTTTATTTGAGTATTTTATTTGTAAAATTGGGACACGGGTGTTTCACAGACTATAAGAAGGGGAGGTGGTTGAGACAGGAAGATGCAGAAAACTCAACAAGACAAGAAAAATGCCTTCCCCAACTACTGTTTTCTTTGTTGAGGGTGCCTCTCTAGGAAGAAGGAATAGGTTAGCTTATAGCATGGTGAATGAGCAGCAATAGGAATTACCGAATGATCTGGCAAGAATTCCTCGTTTAGTGTTTGTTGATGAACTTTATTCATCTAGGTTCTTTGTAACTCCTATGGAAGAAACATTCTTCCTAGAGGACCAAAGAAATCTAAGGGCTTCCTTTTATGGCTCGGCTAACTCTATTATGTTTTTCATATCTAATAGACTGTAGGATTTTCAGCTAGAGCCTTCATGTCAAATTTTAAATCAAAGCAGTTATTATCAGGTTTCCATGATGGCTCGGAGCGTCCCAAGGGTGACTGGGTTACCACCTACATGGCCTAAGGTACGACTTCTACTATGGAATTGCAGGGGTGTAGCAAGAAGGTCCCAAGATTTTGTGCGTACCTTAAGGGATCTGAAGAATCAGTACAAGCCCAACATGGTACTGATTACTGAGACTTTGTGGCAAGCAGGAGAAAATCATGGTGTAATCCCACTCCGTTTTCCTGCAACGAATCGGTTTGAGATACCTGGAGAAAACAACATGGGTGGTATGTGGTTCTCCTGGAACGACAGTGTTAGGGTCAACATCAACAACGAGGCTCAGAGTTTTAGAGTCAATGTTGTACCCAACAGATAAATATCTGTATAAACTTATGTATGAGGACAATTCCTCTTTGAATGTTCTCCAGTTATGGATCCATTATGCAATAATAATATGCATATTTTCCCTTTGCCATTAAAACCTCATCCAGGGCCATAAGCACAATTAATTATACTGTCTTATTCGCTTCAGGGAATAGAGTAGAGTCAATTCAACGGGATCCATAATAATCTCTTTTATTACTGTAAATGGGGGTTTCTGTACTCTTCAAGAGTATTAGCTCTTCCAGAGCGTAAATATATGATCTTCTAGATCATAGTAAAGCATGCGTTCTTCAGGAACATATTCAAACTTATGCTCTTCTGGAGCGTATTAATTTTTTTTTTTTTTTCGAGATTGTACTATCACATGTTATGTGAAATAGTTGACATCCACACATATAATTCTCCCCCTTGGATGTCAACTTGCATTGTCTTCAGGACAAATGCCTGAGCCATTATTCTAGAAACGATGATAAAATGCTGTAAAGTAAATAAAATAAAATAAAATAGCACATAATAATAAAACTGAAACATAAATTAAAATTATTCAATATATACTAGTTTGCACCTTCAGGGTAAGCAAGATAATAACAGTATCTATGATCGGATGGTCATACAATATCCACCTTCTGGTGATCATACAACTTCTTTCTTCAATTTTCCTCAAAGGTCTGCGGGATCTTTTGGCAGTAAGACATCCAGTCTTTGCTATATATTCGCTTTTTATTGCGTCTTCCAGACAATTTGCATTTAAAATGCATTCAATGCCCATAACAAATTTCTTCCGGAAATTTTAAGGGCCTTCAATTAACATAATTCCAAAATTTAAATAAATAAAATACTTAATTAAAAATAAATAAACATGGGCCTTTTATAAATTAGCCCAGTCAAAAATAAATAACCAAAAGTTAAATACGATGGGCCTTATATGAGCCCAAGAATAACGTAAATGAAATTAAAGCAAAAATTAAATGCAATGGACCTTGTACGAGCCCAATCAAAACGTAAATGAAAACGAGAAATTAAATATAATGAGCCTTTTCGTAGCCCAATAAATAACCGAAAATTAAAGGCAATGGGCCTTTTTATGAGCCCATTTGTAATTTAAATAAAAACATAAACATAAATTAAATACAGGCATAATAATAGATATAATATACACCTACTCGATAAATCTTTCGGCAATAATAATGGCATAATAATAAAGAATATATAATATATATATATGCTTACTCGATAAATCTTTCAGCAATAATAATAGCATAATAATAAAGAATATATAACATATATAGAAAGGATGAAAGTAGTAATAAGAAAAGTTTTAGAAATAAATACCTTAATAGAGTAGAGACTCGTGCTGATAACGTCTTATAAAATTGGGGAAGATTTTCACTATTTGATGGAATAATACAAACTTGATCAAACTTGATCAAGGTAATAATACAACTTTGGTAATAATAATACACTTTTGATAATAATATGTAGAAGAGAATAATAAATTTAGATGGAGGGAGATTGGAAGAGAAGTGTATAGAATGAGAAGAGAGTGAAGTTTATAGTGGGTTGTAAGTGTATGAAAGTGAAGGAATGAAGGGTATTTATAGTTGGAAATGGGAGGATAAAAACAAATAAGTATGATTAATTTAAAAGGATAAAATCAAAGGGATGTTAGGTAAAGGAAGATGATATTAGGATTAGGACAAATGGAATTATGGAGGATAATTAGCCAAAGAGATAATTCCAAGTAGAAGTTTGGTGTATGGGTAAAGTATTTACCGGGGGTAAATTCAGGTATGGTAAAAATGAGTTTTACTGGATGGTAACAATGACATTCACCATACTTTATTTATAACACCAGGTTAGTATTGATGTTTCTTCTCCTAAGCTGAGATTCCTACCTCCTCCGCTTGTGGATATTGGATTAGGGATGTAAATGAGTTGAGCTACTCGTGAGCTACTTGTGAGCTACTCGAAATCAACTCGGGGAATATTGAAACTCGACTCGCTCTTATCGAACTCAAGGCGAGCTCGAGTCAAGTTTTTTATTCAATTGAGTCGAGCTCGAGCCTACAACACATAACGAGCCTACAACACATAACGAGCCTTAACGAGCTCTTGTAATTTTATAAAGTTTAAGGGCCTTTATTAGTTAGGCCTAATATTTGTAAATTGGGCTGGGTGGGGATTTTTTTCTTAAAGCCAGTTTCCTTTTTGTTTGACATGAGATAAATTAAACAATCCAAAGAAACCAAACCCTGCAGCTCCCTTTTTTTCCTTTACCGTCTTTCCATTTTTTTAAAAAGAAAATTTCACTTCTTCACTTCGAGAAAAAATAAAAAATCAGTTCTCAGCCGCCTGCTACCCTTTCCCTTTCTCTGCCTCCACAGATCCTTCCCATCCACTTGTCGCCACCAACAAGCACTTTTCCTACTACCCGTACTCCTCCCTAGCCTCACTGATCTATTTGCCCATTTCTTTCTCGTTCTCCAACAACCATGTTAATAGCTTGAGCTGTCAGTGTTGGTGAAAGAGAATAGGGAACAAAGCAACCGTTATGTTAATCTTAGGTTTTTGTTTCCTTTTCATGTTAATTTCAATACTTTTTGGAATTGTGCGTGTGTGCGATCGTGGAGGAAGGTAATAGTAGGCTTATGGTGGATTTGGAGGAAAACAATATAGGCAGCATACTGTGAGCGGCAGTGGCGACGTTGTCAAGCTTAATCGAGCTGAGCTCGAACCTAGGCTTTCTTAACGATCTCGAGCTCGAGCCTGCATATGAAAGCTCGATCGAGTTCGACTTTGAGCTTGAGCTCGAGCCTTGTATTTTCTTAACGAGTTTGTATCGAGCTTACCAATACTCGGCTGAACTCGGCTTGTTTACACCCCTATATTGGACTCCATATTATCTGCTCAAGCAAATACAATCTTAGACAGGACACAACTTTGGCAATTGGGATTAATCAAACCTGGGAATTGCGGGCATTCCTTGCGATTTATTTTTATAAAAAAAAAACACTCTACTTAATTACCATTTTTTTTAGTAATAAAGGTAAGAAGATGGTGTTAGAAAAGTGTGTTGTAGCCTTCACCTCTGTCCAAGCCATCTCTTGCCATTATGCTTATAAAGAATTTGATTAACTATTGAAAATTTATAATTAATCATCAATGCCACAAATCTTATCACAAATAATACAAAAGTTAGGTGTACCTAAGCTTTTGGAAATTAACATTGAAAAATACAGTTAGATGGCACTAAATGTAATGCATTAGCATCTCCCGTAAATCTCAACTTATGAATTGATCCCACAAATCTAAAGTTTTGGATTGATCCCACTTAATTTCTATAAAAATGTTATATCAAAATAAAAAGTTTCACCATTGTTACCATCTCCATTTACCACATACATCTCCATTTTATTTCCCACCAAATTATTTTAGCAATCATAGAAAAAAAATAATTAACAAGCAATATATAACTTAAGGTAAGCGTTGGCCTCCTTATGATATCTTATCATCCGAAATTAAGAGATTGGGAAAGAACAAATTTATGTTGGGTTTTTGGGTTTTTTGGGTCCCCATGTTTAGTGGTTTGGCCAATTTGGTATCCCGATATTTTTTTTTGGCCAGGCATATACTCCAAGATTGCATGAGCAGGCCAAACGTAGACCCCCGGTCAGGCACCTGCTGACGTGGAGGCTGCCCGGGGTATTTGCGCTTGTTACTGTAGCAAAACGACGTCGTTTTAAGTGAGAAAACGTCACCGTTTCATGCCACGTCGGACCCAGGTGGCTTAGTGGGGCCCACTTCACTCAAAGGCCCAAATTCTTCCCATACCGAACCGAAACCGCTCCGGACCAGGGTCTACGTTTGGCCTGCCCATGCAATATCAGGGTCTATGCCCGGGCAAAAAAAAATGTCGAAGTACCAAATTGGCCAAACCACTAAACATGGGGGCCCAAAAAACCCAAAAACCCTTAAGAATTAAAGTATTGGTTTTGGAAAAATAAGGGAAGTAAAATATTAAACTAACTCAATACATCTAGTTCAATAATCGTTCTTTCCAATTTATAATTTAAAATTGAATTTAAGTGAGATTTTATACCACTCTTGTATAATTATTTTAAATTTTTTTCAAAAAATTAATTCTAGCACAAGATAATAATTATAATAATAAATATTTATTTTCTAATTTTTTTACATTTGAGATTTGATCTCGTTCTTTATTTATTATTATTATTATTAAAATTTAGGTACTTTTTATAAATTTAGACCGGTGGGAGAGTTTAAATAGGAATTTTTAGAAATTAGTATATGGAAAAAATAAAATTTTAAAAATAATAAATCCAGCATAATAAGGTGTATTTATTTAAAACCAAGTAAAATTTTTGGAAATTAAGTTTTACTCATTTTTAATATTGTTAAAAATAAAATATGATTAAAAGAAAGAAAAATGATTAAATAAATAATCAAAATCGGGTCAGCTTTCATTTCGGTATCCAACAAATTTCGGGTCAGTTAGGTGAAAAACCCGGGGTCGATAGCATGCGGAGCCCACAAAGACACATGGATCCTACATGTCCAGCCAATCCTCTAAAACGACGTCGCTTTGCTACAGTAACACGCGCAAATACCCCGGGCAGCCTCCACCTCAGCAGGTGCCTGACCAGGGGTCTACGTTTGGCCTGCCCATGCAATCTCGGGGTATATGCCCGGCCAAAAAAATGTCGGGGTACCAAATTGGCCAAACCACTAAACATGGGGGCCCAAAAAACCCAAAAACCCAATTTATGTTGGTAATATATTTCTGGAAGAAAATTCGAAAAGAATCTAACAATATTTTTTCTACGGGAATTTGCCGCCGATGAACATTGCCGGCTACCGGTCTCCTGAGAACAAAAAAAGCGGTTAAAAAAACACACTCAGTAATTCCTCTTTATACCCCCCAAAACTCAAAACCCCTTTCGCTGCTCTTCCCTAGCAATCGCGCGACCACCGCCCTCCTCAATCTCCGTCTACTACTAAGGTACTCTCCTCTCTCTTTCTCTGTTATAATCTCCAAATCCTACGCATTTCCTTCTCCATTTCTCTGTCTCCTCGCCGCATTAGGGTTTTTCCATATCCGATTAGTCGTTTTCGCGAGTTTAACCTACCCAACCTAATTTCTTCGTCTTTCCAATTGATTTCTGCTTTGTTTTTTTTTTTTCCTTCTTTAGGCGAGCGTAGTAGAGTTTGTACTAGTAGTAGTAGTAGTAGGAAGGTGAAAAGTTGTGAATCCGGTGATTGGCGAATGGATATGGACCGGTCGGAATCTGCTTCGCCGGGGAGGCATGGGGGAGGCTACGACGATGACGTGGAGATGAACGACGTGGAGAAGTCGGGGAAATATTCCGGCAGAGATAGTAAAGATAGGAAGAAAAGCGGCAGGGGAGAGGAGAGGGAGAAGGACAGAGATTATAGGAGCAAAGATAGAGATAAGGAGCGTGGTAAGGAGAGGAGTAGTAGGGATGGGAAGGGGAAGGATAGGGATTATGAGAAGGAGCGGGAACGAGAGAGGGATAAGGATAGGAAAGAGAGGGGGAAGGAGAAGGAGCGGGAGAGGGAGAGGGAGAGGGAGGTTGATAAAGAGAGGGGGAAGGAGAAGAGTAGGGAGAGGGAAAGAGTGAAGGAAAAGGAAAGAGAGAAGGACAGGGATAGGCATAAGGCGAGTGACAAGGATAGGGATAGGGAGAAGGGAAGAGAGAAGACGAGGGAAAGGGAGAGGGACAAGGAGGCCGATCAAGATAGAGATAGGTTGAAGGAGAAAGACAGAGCGAGTAAGAAAGGCTATGAGGATGATCATGTGAGCAGCAAGGATGATAATGCTCAACCAAAGCCTCAAGAGGATGGGGATGGTGATGGACATCATGTAAAGCAAGGAAGAGTTTCTTTTCGGGATGAAGTTGAACAAACTGCTGAGGGGACTAGCGGTGCAGCTCGCGTCTCCTCCTCAGAGCTTGAGGAGCGCATCTTGAAGTAAGCATTTTTTTTTTCATTGATTGTATCTTGTCATGACTGTCTTTTTGGCTTTCATAATCTAGACATTGTTACTGTCTTCTACTGGTTGTATCGCTTCTTAAAGTTAATTTAATCTATTATATGCATGTCATTCGAAAGGATCTAGGGTCATGAGTGTTATGACAAACACAAATATGCGCATGCTGTTGGATAGAGGAAAATTGACAGATGGAAGCAGAATGGATAGCTCAACTGCATGAAATTTGAGCTGAAAACAGTAGAAGATGGACTATTGTTACAAAACCTTGAAAAATGACATAAGTCTGTGATTCTCCATATATGGATTCATTGTGGAATAATAATTTTCTGCTGTTTTGCGTTGCTTGTCAGTTTTGATGGGTTTTCTTTTATTTTTGAATGCAAACAATCCTCTTAACTTCCTCATAGACCATTACTCTATTGCTTTAGCCCTGAATTTTTTTGTTCAGTGTCAAGCACCATGCTGATGCTGTTTCTTCTGTCAGAATTTCCTTTATTGTGGTAGTATTTATTTGTTCTTTGAGTTTCTTCAGTTTTGTTTAGCATCTTTGGAACGCTAGAAAACCTTTCTTTGAGGTGATGTGATGTTTATCTTCACTGTGATTTTCTTCAGTTTTGAGGTGGATTTTTTGTTTGGTCAGGATGAAAGAAGAAAGATTGAAGAACAAACCCGATGTTAGTTCAGATGTTTTGGCATTTGTTCGTAGAACTCATAAGCTTGAGGAGAAACGGAATGCTGCTAAGGAGAAGGCTAAGCAGCTTTCAAAAATTTTTGAGGAGCAGGTTACTTTTAAAAAAATCCTTTCAGTATGTCTTCCTAGCTATTATATATTTGGGACAGTAATTGATCCATGGTATTAATTCTTGCAGGACAAACTTGTTCAGGAAGAAAGTGAAGATGAGGAGATAGGGAGACGGAAAACACGTATGGTTTCTTTCTGCATAAGATTCACCACTTTTCTTAATAATAACAATTTACATGGTGGGGGGGGGGGGGGGGGGGGGGGGGGGGGGGGTTGGTGTGTTTGAATGCCATTTGGCTTTGACAGTATCTTTGTGATCCTTGGGCAAACATTTTTTGTCTTTGAGAACAGTTGTGATGTTTTACTCATCAAACTCTCCAAAAGGTTTTATACTCCAAACTATTTGATTTTTCTTATCCTGGTGAATATTCATGCCTAGTCATGAGAATGTTATTGCTGCACTGTGAGTGGTACAATGCATGAGATTAAATTTCTAGCATTTTCTCTGTGCATTTTATCTGTATTCCAGATGCCAACTGTATAAGCAATGTGTTTACAGCTTAATGTCACTAATGATGTAGCGAGGAAGAAGTTGTTAATCCAGTCAAACTGACATATGTTTCTGTCGAATACATGCTAATAGATGATCTAGCCGGAGTGAAGATTCTTCACGGCCTTGAAAAGGTGATGGAAGGGGGAGCAGTTGTTTTGACACTCAAAGATCAAAGTATACTTGCAGATGGTGATGTTAATGAAGGTACAGCTAATTGGGTCTTGCATTTACTTGTATCATCTGCAATTTCCTTAAATGACAACCATTTTCTGTGTAACAGAGGTTTTTGGTCTGATGTTGCAGAGATGGATATGCTTGAAAATGTGGAAATTGGAGAGCAAAAGCGCCGTGCTGAGGCTTATGAAGCTGCAAAGAAAAAGACAGGAATCTATGATGATAAGTAAGACAGAAATTACTGCAACATCCATAACATTAATTTGTTGAATAATCCTAATGACTGTGATATTTGTTTAATTGCCTTAGGTTCAACAATGATCCTGCTTCGGAGAAGAAAATTCTTCCACAATACGATGATCCAACTACAGAGGAGGTTTGGGCTTCTTTGCTTCATTTGTTTTTCTGATTTTCAAAGTTGTTTGTTGAAGTTGAAATTTGACTGTCATTGTTCATGATTATTTTTCAGGGGGTTACTCTGGATGAAAAGGGACGCTTCACAGGTGAAGCAGAGAAAAAACTGGAGGAGGTAGACTTGTGCTTTCTATTGAGTATACTTTACCATGTCTATGAGATGTATACTAGCGTTATTTCTTTTTGGAATAATGGGCTTTGTTAATTATTGAATCCTTCTTTTGTCTGGATTTTCAGCTTCGGAGAAGGCTGCAAGGTGGTTCCACAAACAGTCGCTTGGAAGATCTGACTTCATCTGCAAAGATCTCATCAGATTACTATACTCAAGAAGAGATGCTTCGGTTTAAGAAGCCCAAGAAAAAGAAATCCTTGCGAAAGAAGGACAAGCTGGATTTGGATGCTCTTGAAAGAGAAGCTGTGTCTGCGGGATTGGGTGTTGGAGATCTTGGTTCTCGGAGTGATGGGAGAAGGCAGGCCGTTAGGGAGCAGCAAGAGAGATCTGAGGCAGAGATGAGGAAGAGTGCATATGATTCTGCATTGGCAAAGGCAGATGAGGCATCTAAATTGCTGCGACTTGAACAAACTTTAACTGTTAAAGCAGAGGAAGATGAAAATCAAGTTTTTGCTGATGATGATGAGGATCTTTACAAGTCTTTAGAAAGAGCAAGGAAACTAGCTCTTAAAAACCAAGATGCAGAAGCATTTGGTCCAGATGCAATTGCACGTCTTGCCACTACCACTGCAAGTAATCGAATCACAGATGATCAAAATGGAGAGTCTGAAGAAAACAAGGTTGTTTTCACAGAGATGGAAGAGATCGTCTCAGGAATCCAGCTTGATGAAGGTATCATATTTGTAGCATGTATCATTGCTTGAAAGTTTTTAACTTCACTGCTCAAAGAGGAAGTAGTAACTGCATCTCTACTGTTGCCTTTGTGCTTTACTGAATGAAATGCAGGCGTACTAGTTTTTTTTTTTTTTGGTTTCCCTTTTGGTGTCTGGTCCAATCCACGGTTGTAGGTGTACTAGTTCTTTTTGGTTTCCCTCCTGGTGTTAGGCTCAATCCACGGTTGCAGGCATACTAGTTTATGGTGCATTACATTTCAGTATTTCAAAATGTTTTCATCTTATTATTATGGTGAAACTTGGAAAACCATACCTAATTTCATTGGCTTCTGTCCTTTACATGCCATTTTCTGCATCTCTGATTTTGATTAGGTATTATTTACCATGTGAGTTTGGGAGTTTGGAGTTGTGGGTCAGCTAAAATCTTGTGATTGGTCGAGGATAAGCAGGAGTGTTTGGTCTTCTTCTGTCTATGCAACGCTTCTCTTTTGGGTCATAGGTTTTACGGTTGTATATTTATTTTTGTTTTTAGTTGAATGGCTAATGGTGGCATTAATCTATTCTTTTTCCTATTTCAGATGCCCATAAGCCTGACATTGATAATATATTCATGGATGAAGATGAAGCTCCAAGAGTTTCTGATGAGGAAAAAAAGGATGAGGCTGGTGGTTGGACAGAAGTTAATGGGACCAGTAAAGATGAAGTTCCTGCCAATGAGGATAACGAGGAGATAGTTCCAGATGAAACCATTCATGAAGTGGCTGTTGGGAAAGGATTGTCAGGTGCTCTTAAGCTACTCAAAGATAGAGGAACACTTAAAGAAAGCATAGATTGGGGTGGCCGAAACATGGACAAGAAAAAGAGCAAACTTGTTGGCATTGTAGATGACGATGGCGGAAATGAAAAATTCAAGGACATACGCATTGAAAGGACCGATGAATTTGGGCGAATTGTAAGTACCATTCCACTTATTTGATCATCTGATATCTGTATGTGATGGTAATCATCAGTGTCAGATTCTGGCAGGGGTGGCTATTCTCTTTGAGTGAAATGATGTGTGCTTCATTACTAGTAAGCTGGAGATAAATCCTAGGATGTGTTCTGTTAGGTCTACGGCTTAATCTTTGAAATAAAGCAATTTATCAGCTTTGCATGTGTTCGACCAGTGATGCAGGATAGGTAAAAGAACTATTTTAGGCTTCTGTGTATAACCCCTCCATGTGCCGATTCCCTTGCTGCTTTTTTGGCTACTTATATTGTTGGTCGCACAGTTGGAACTTCTATCTTGTATTGTCATTTTACAGTGTCTTTGAAGCCTTTTCTTACTTCTACTCCTTTCAGCTTGAATACAGGTTGATGATAAGTCTTTGCTTTTTTAATTTCTGTTTCCTGATAGTGTTTAGTTATTTATCTATTTTTTTGGGTTGTTTCCTATCAGATGACTCCCAAGGAAGCTTTTCGAATGATATCTCATAAATTCCACGGAAAGGGACCTGGAAAGATGAAGCAAGAAAAACGCATGAAGCAATACCAGGAAGAACTGAAGTTAAAGCAAATGAAAAATTCCGACACACCGTCCCTGTCTGTGGAAAGGATGAGGGAAACTCAGGAGAGGCTAAAGACACCCTACCTTGTTCTCAGTGGTCATGTTAAACCAGGGTATGATTATCATTTCCATTTTACAGCTCAATACAGTTATCATGGGAAACACAGATTGTTTTGCTCGGAAGAAATAACTGATAGATGATTACAACATTTTGAACTAGTATTCTTGTGTTGGACCCATTTTTGGTTTTCTTTTCAAGCTTGTTGTGATGTATATATTTGGTTGGAGGGTGATTGATTTGTGATTATAATTTTGCGAAGTATACTTGCTGTAAAAGGTTTTGGTAAATCATGAGTTTGCTTGCTCCTCTGGGACTTCAAAAGCTAAAAGTCTTATGGGATGTATAACATTACTGCATTATATCTGCATGGCATGCAACTTTTTGACTAGCATCGTTCAGTCACTTGCTCATATTCCTTTGCCGTCTCATTTGCAGACAAACCAGTGATCCCAGAAGTGGTTTTGCAACTGTTGAGAAAGATCTTCCAGGGGGCTTGACGCCAATGCTCGGCGATAGTAAGGTCAGTTTATTCTTTAAATGTTAGGACATGGAGTAACATACGAGTGGAATTGTTTCTTCACACGGTTGTTCAATTGTGTTCTAGATATTTATTCTGTGTTTGTTTTGTCTGTCAAGTGATTTCCATCAGTAGTAGAAATGTAATTATCGGCCAAAACAAAAAAAATCTTACTGAAATAAGCTTTTTTTTTTCTTTCTTTTTCAGGTTGAGCATTTCTTGGGAATAAAGCGCAAGCCAGAACCTGGTAATTCCGGCGCATCAAAGAAGCCCAAAACTTGATGTTTAGTGGTAATTTGCCTTTGCTTCTTTTGGGAGATCTGGAATTGGACCATGGAAACCAGAAAGAGAAAATTGTAAATGAAATTTAGTGTTGACAAGGAGGAGTTGTGAAATTTTGCACAGCCAGGATTCGTATTTGTGGATAGAATATATGTGACATTGGGTTAATTCTAGGTTATTACTGATGTTTCTTCTCCTATGCAGAGAATTCCTGTCTCCTCCGCTTGTGGATGCAGGACTGGCCATATTGTCAGCTCAAGCAAATACACACATAGACCGATTCTGCTCATTTGGATGAGTCTGAAAGTTTTTTATACAGTCGTAGACCGGTGGCATAATTTTTGCATTGCGTGAGAATGAGTATCTTTTCCATTTTTGAAATGCGCGGCTTCGGTAATTGGGTTTAATCAAACCTGGGAATTGCGGGGCATTTCTTGGGGATTCAGTTTCATCCAAAAAAAACACGATACTTAGTTACCTTAGTAATAAGGGTAACATGGTCACAGAAAAGTTTGTTGTAGCCTTGACCTATATAGCTCCATTGCCCATGCCATTAAGCTGCTTATGAACCAGGATTGGGAGGTGCAGCTTCATCATACTCACAGGTAGCTGTTTAGCTTGCAAATTATGGTTTTTCATGTAACCTTGGTATTGTTTGTTTGGATAGTGCTCCAGTTGCATGCATGGAGCTACTACGGTAGGACCTGTTTGGCGTGGCCAATAATATAGGTTTCTAGCCTGCATTTCAACCAAAGAAAAAATGGTAAAAGCAGTGGATTATAATAGTATAATATCTGAAGAACACGACTATTCTCGCTACGAAAACCGAGTAAAGAAAAACTAAATGAAGCTGCTTGTTAGAAAGCTAAAATCCCAGACGTGTTGACCCTGGAGGACAAGAGGCCGAAAATGGAGGAAAAGCCTAGCCTGTCCTTTTCACATTCGTGATATTGAACCCTATGCAGCACTAATAGCAATATACTTTGTGCATGAATTAGATAGGGTGAAAGCATAGCTAAACGAAGGAAAAAGCAGACAAGGAGAAGGGAATAGGGGAAGTCATTTGATATTGGAGATGCATCAACCGTTCCTACATCTCTTACAGGGATACCTATTCTCTATATCTTTATTCATATCTTATGTCTGCTGGAAAGACCACCTTTTTTTTGTTCGGTGGGAAAGGTGCTGGCATGATAAGGGTAAGGAGGTGCTCGTGGAATGCAGGAGGAAGAGTGATTCTGATATGTGCATGTTCCTCTCATGATGTGGCAAAGTTGCCTCGCATCTGTGGGGTGGATGAGAATGTCCATCCTATTAATCAAATTCAAAAGTGACGCGAGTTATTTCATAGACTCTTAGCAAAACCGAGGAGAAGCTTCCCAAATTGCGTTGAAGATCATTGTTGAAAGCATATGTGTCACGGGCCGGGAGTTTTGGAAAGCAAACTCCGCCACCAATTGTCACGAGACTTGGAAATCCTAACAATTGCCCGTGCGGCACTTAGGCAAGAACCCCAATCTCAAGCCTAAGTCAGCCTAAACCCCGCTACCACGCTAGCAAGAGAACTCTCGGAAAGTATTGGAGGAAAGCAATGTGTATATTAACAACAAAGAGTGTTTGTACAAGTGTGAGCCCCTTGCTCAAGTACAATGGAATTCCCCAATTCCTAACTACACTCTCTCTCTCCAAATGAGGAGACCCCTCTCCTATATATAGCCCATCCACCTACTCAATGGATGGCTAGGATCGCGCCTCTAGAAGGTTCCACGATCCAATGGCTAATATTACAAGCCTAGAATACTCTAGTCTCACCTAGATATTCTAGAACATTCCCCATGGTTCTATATCCTTCCATAAGGTTCCAAGAGGTTCTAGACCCTTCCAGAACTTCTAGGACCTTCCACTCACTTCTAGAATTCTCTAGAGTCTTCCCCAAGGTTCTAGAGAATTCCACACCCTTCTAGAATATTCTAGAACTCTCTAGTGTGTACCACCACCATCTAGAGAATTCCGCCATTCTCTGGAAAAGTCCACACGTTTCTTGCGCATTCCGGGCCTCTCTAGAATTCTCCACGCAATTCTTGAGCCCTTGTCGCGCACCGCGTGACATCCTCCCCCACTTGTTGGCGCAACGCCCTCGTTGCG